>LR750031.1:642951-665618 GCA_902729485.2 Mus minutoides | reverse complement strand
TAGAAAAGACAATTAGCAAGTTCATCTGGAATAACAAAAAACCTAGACTAGCAAAAACTCTTCTCAACAATAAAAGAACCTCTGGTGGAATCACCATGCCTGACCTCAAGCTGTACTACAGAGCAATCATAATAAAAACTGCATGGTACTGGTACAGCAACAGACAGGTAGATCAATGGAATAGGATCGAAGACCCAGACACGAATCCATACACCTATGGTCACCTGATCTTTGACAAGGGAGCTAAAACTATCCAGTGGAAAAAAGACAGCATTTTCAACAAATGGTGCTGGCACAACTGGCGGTTATCATGTAGAAGACTGGGAATTGATCCATTCTTATCTCCTTGTACTAAGGTCAAGTCTAAGTGGTTGTAGGATCTCCACATAAAACCAGAGACACTGAAACTTATAGAGGAAAAAGTGGGGAAAATCCTCAAAGATATGGGCACTGGTGAAAAATTCCTGAATAGGACAGCAAAGGCTTGTTCTGTAAGATCAAGAATTGATAAATGGGACCTCATAAAGTTGTAAAGCTTCTGTAAGGCAAAAGATACTGTCAACAAGACAAAAGGGCCACCAACAGATTGGGAAAGGATCTTTACCAATCCTAAATCTGATAGGGGACTAATATCCAATATATATAAAGAAATCAAGAAGGTAGACACCAGAAAATCAAATATCCCCATTAAAAAGTGGGACACAGAGTTAAACAAAGAATTCTCAACTGAGGAATACCGAATGGCTGAGAAGCACATGAAAAAATGTTCAACATCCTTAATCATCAGGGAAATGCAAATCAAAACAACCCTGAGATTCCACCTCACACCAGTAAGAATGGCTAAGATCAAAAAATCAGGTGACAGCAGATGCTGGCGTGGATGTGAAGAAAGGGGAACACTCCTCCACTGTTGGTGGGACTGCAAGCTTGTTCAACCACTCTGGAAATCAGTCTGGCGGTTCCTCAGAAAATTGGACATAGTACTACAGGAAGATCCTGCTCTACTGCCTCTACTGGGCGTATATCCAGAAGAGGTTCCAGCTGGTAATAAGGACACATGTTCCACTATGTTCATAGCAGCCTTATTCATAATAGCCAGAAGCTGGAAAGAACCCAGATGTCCCTCAACAGAGGAATGGATACAAAAAATTTGGTATATTTACACAATGGAATACTACTCAGCTATTAGAAGCAATGAATATATGAAATTCCTAGGCAAATGGATGGATCTGGAGGCCATCATCCTGAGTGAGGTAACCCAATCACAAAAGAACTCACATAACATGTACTCACTGATATGTGGATATTAGCCCAGAAGCCTAGACTACCCAAGATACAATTTATTAAACACATGAAACTCAAGAAGAATGAAGTTCAAAATGTGGTCTCTTCGCCCCTTCCTAGAATTAAGAACAAATCACACATTGAAGGAGTTACAGAGATCATGTGTGAAGCTGAATCAAAAGGATGGACCAACCAGTGACTGCGGCTGCCAGGGATCCTTCCCATAATCAGCCACCAAAAATAAACACTATTGCATATGCCAGCAAGATAATGCTGAAAGGGCCCTGATATAGCTGTCTTGTGGGAGGCTATACTAGTGCCTGGCAAACACGGAAGTGGATGCTCACAGTCAGCTATTAGTTGGAACACAGGACTCCCAAGGAAGGAGCTAGAGAAAGTACCCAAAGAGCTGAAGGGGTCTTCAACCCTATAGGTGGAAGAATAACATGAACTAACTAGTTCCCCCTGTGCTCATGTCTCTAGCTGCATATATGGAAGAAAATGGCCTAGTTGGCCATCATTGGGAAGAGGGGCCCCTTGGTCATACAGACTTTATATGCCCCAGTACAGGGGAACACCAGGGCCATTATGTTGGAGGGGGTGGGTAGGGGAGCAGGGCGAGGATGGGGGAGGGTATGGGGAACTTTCTGGATAACACTTGAAATGTAAATGAAGAAAATATCTAATAAAGAAAAAGTAATTAAAAAAAAAAGAAAAAAAATGGCGTACAGAGCTAAACAAATAATTCTTAACTGAGGAATACTGAATGGCTGATAAGCACCTGAAAAAATGTTCAAGATCCTCAATCATCAGGGAAATGCAATTCAAAACAACTTTGAGATTCTACCTCAAACCAGTCAGAATGGCTAAGATCAAAAATTCACATGACAGCAGATGCTGGCAAGGATGTGGAGAAAGAGGAACACTCCTCCCTTGCTGGTGGGATTGCATACTTGTACAACCAATCTGGAAGTCAGTCTAGAGGTTCCTCAGAATATTGGACATAGTACTACTGGAAAACCCAGCAATACCACTCCTGGTCATATACTCAGAAGATGTTCCAACTGGTAATAAGAACATATGTTCCACTATGTTCATAGCAGCCTTATTTATAATATCCAGAAGCTGCAAAGAACCAGGTGTCCCTCAACAGAGGAATGGATACAGAAAATGTGGTACATTTACACAATGGAGTACTACTGTGCTATTAATAACAATGAATTTATGAAATTCTTGGGCAAATGGATGTATCTGGCAGATATCATCAGAGTGAGATAACCCAATCACAAAAGAAGTTTGTGATTGCACTCACTGATAAGGGGATATTAGCACAGAATCTTAGATTACCCAAGATACAATTTGCATAACACAAGAAATTCAAGAAGAAGAAAGGCCAATGTGTGGATACTTCATTCCTCCTAAGAATAGGGAACAAAATACCCAATGAGAGGAGTTACAGCGACAAAGTTTGGAGTTAAGATGAAAGGATGGACTACCTAGAGACTACCCCACCCAGGGATCCATCCCATAATCAGTCACCAAACCCTGACACTATTGAATATGCCTGCAAGAGTTTGCTGAAGCGACCCTGATATAACTGTCTCGTATGAGGCTCTGCCAGTGCTTGGCATATACAGAAGTAGATGCTCACAGTCATATGATGGAACAAAGGGCCCTCTACAGAGAAGCTAGAGAAAGTCCCCCAGGAGCTGAAGGGGTCTGCAATTCTAAAGGAGGAACAACAATATGAACTAACCAGAACCCCCAGAGCTTGTGACTCTAGCTGCATATGTAGCAGAAGATGGCCTAGTGGGCTATCATTGGAAAGAGAGGCCCTTTTGTCTTGCAAACTTTATATGCCCCAATACAGTGGAAAGCCATGGCCAGGAAGTGGGAGTGGGTGGATAGCATTTGAAATGTAAATTAAGAAAATATCTAAAAAAAAATGACAAGACAATATTTTGTCAATATGTAACAGTAAGATTTAGAATTAGCTTTTAGTATGTTCTCTAGGAAAAAAAAAACTGCCTCCATGTATTAAATTGAAACATTGTTACATTAAGTCTGCTTTCAATACTATATGCACAGTGCCTAGGTAGAAATAAGAGTCAGACAGATTTCAATCTTCAATTGCTTATAATGTTAGAAATGTTGGACCTCATCAGAATAGCTAAGATCAATAGAACAGGTGGCAGCTCATGTCAAGGATATGAAATAAGGGAAATACTTGTGCACTGCTGGTGGGACTACAAAATTGTATAGCCAATATAGAAATAAGTCTGGTAGTGCCACAGGAAAATGGGAATTGATTTACCTGAAGATCTCGCTACACTATTTTTGGGAATAGAGCCAAGGGATGCTTCATCCTACCGAGTGACACTTGCCCCATCCTGTTCATTCTTATTTATAATAGCCAGAAACTGGGAAAAAATAGATATCCCTTAACAGAAGAATATATAAAGAAAATGTGGTACATGTACACAATGGATTATTACTCAGCTGTTAAAAAATAAAACCTTGAAATTCACAAGTAGATGGATGGGAATAAGAAACACTCATCCTAATTGGTGTAACCCAGACCCAGAAATAGAAATAGGGTACTTATTTGCTTGCATGTGAATTTCAATGGTTGAACTAAACTATAATTTTTAACCCATAGAGGTTAGGAATAGAGTAAGGGACTTTAGTGTACTGACAGATCTCCTTAGGAAAAAGAACTAGACTATTTAATGATAAACTAGAATGAGAGGATTATATGGGAATGGAAAAGAAGGAAGGAATTGGGGGTGGAATATGGAAACAGTTAAAATTAAGTCTAATGGAGTGTTAGTTTCCTAAACATATACAAATTTAAAGTCAATCTACATGAAATCACCAAATAATGAGGGAGACAGCCCTAAGTGGCCACATATTATCTTAAAATGAAGCTTCACATCCTGGGATCATGTTTCATCTAATTTTGTGGTTGGGCAAAGGGGTTTAATGGAATTCCCCAAACAACCCAGCCTGTTGCCAAGACTATAGGTTGCTCTGACACAGGATCTGATTGCTGAAGATACCATACACACAAGTCACTTAACATGAAGAAGTCCAGGTGGTCTCTACATAGTGCCTTCACCCCTATTTATTATCATTGGTAAAGGCAGGTACTCTACAAGTTACTTAAGAGAAAAATAAATATTAACCTCTCTATATATTCTTTGATTTACAAAGGTTGCTTAAGTGTAATATATGCTAAGACAATGCTGGTCCAAAGCTTGCAGGAGTCACCAACTAGTAGCTTATTTGACTACTCCATCTGAGGAAAGCCATACTCAAAACTGCTAGGCTGATTAAGAACCAGAGACTAGATAGTCCAAGGACCTAGGATAAAGCCAAATATTAATGGTGAAACTAAAATTTGGAGATAAAATGACTCCTCATCAAGTTCTGTATATTACACAGATCAAGGCTTTGCTTGGCCAACATTAGAGAATCTTCCTTCTGTAGCAGATGAGAAGAAATACAGAGGCCCAAGCCAGATATTGTGCAAGGAGTAAGAAACCTTCAAAAACTCAGTGCTAAGTGGGATGTGTCTGACAAATAAGTTTCCTCATGGGTGAGGGAATCCTAAGGAGAGGAGAAACTAGTGTAAAAGCCAGAGAGGAGGGAAGACAACAAGAAAACAATATATGGCAAATCAACATGATCAGATCTCATGTGAACTCACAGAAACTGAAGACAGCACGCACAATACCTCCAAGTGTCTAACCATGCCCTCTTGTGGGAAACCAGGCCTTTAACAGCTCCCACCTGAGAGCCAATTAACCATTTGTTGGGAGCTGAGTCACCTTCCTCTTTCACACAAGGCTGCTCCTCAGAACTGGATGGTCTTTGTGCCCTGAATTGACACCTGCATTCCGAGATATGCAGGCACCAGGACGCTGAAATAAATCACAGGATGTCTCAAGCCTGCCATTTACACCCTCCCATATGTCCTTCACCTTGAAGCCTTTATCCCCCCCTCCTCAATTGCCCTTTTCTGCTCCTTTTTTGCTGTATGTATATAACTGGGTATTGTGCCTTAGTAAATGAGACCGTGACAAAACCTTGCAAACGCATGGTCTCCTTTCTTTCTCTCCCGCCCGCCCGTCCTTTCTTACAGACAAACGGTCCTCCTCGCTCCCACGAAATAAGTAGTCCCGCGGGTTCGGGATACACTCTTAGTATATATTATAGCTTCTAGTTGAGTGTTGTAAAAGAGAGTTCTGTGTGTAAATAAGTCAATGTCTGATTTTTGTGCCTTCTCTTGGACTCTTTTTCTTTGGTTTCTTTTGTTCAACATTGATATGATCATTCATGTTTTATTCCTTATAAGCCTCTCTCTCTTTCTCTCTCTCTCCTCTCCTTCCCTCCCTCCTTTTCTTTTCATTCTAATAAGAGTCAGAAAATGAGATCAATATTTAGGAAGAAATGGTTGGAGCCCTTAGAATGCCCTGGTGATATAAGGAACCAAGGTACTTCGAGAGGCCTGGCACCTGGGTACCCACCAGCAGGGTTCCAAAGCTTAAGCTATACAAGTAGAGGATGCCCCAGGACACTGCGGTCCAAACCTAGAGTTTGGAGATGCCCAGTGTGGGTATGTCAAGCAGTCCATGAGTTGTTCAAGGAGACAATGCAAATAACCTCCTATTATTAAATCCTCTTAGTCAGACTGCTGACTCTCTGAACAGCACTAAGTATAACTGTCATAGTATCTGTTGTTATCTTTGCTCTGTGTTTTGCTTGTGTCTGCTCTGTCATTGTGTGTTCTGACTCAGAGCAATAGAAGAGAAAGTTTTGTGGTTTTGGGGGGGGAGGTTGATTTTTTTTGTTTATTTTGTTTTGTTTTGTTTTGTGTATGGATGGGTCTGTATATTCTAATGTGTTTGTAACTTTTGTAACACTTCTGAGAGCCCAGACTAATATGGTTCAGAGCAGTTAATTATAGAAATGTATTGTGGCCACCAAATGTTTTGTTTCTGACTGATCCTTTGAATTATGAGCTTACTGTGTTCTTGGTTATATCTTTGATGTTTCTATTGTTGCCAGTGATGGCCCAGGGCTCATATTTATCTCTGAGCTTCCTGGCCAGTGAATATAATGTAATAGGGATTCGAATGTCATTATTAAAGTTGTTTTATGCTATTCTACCTCACTGAAAACCTGTCTCTGGAGTTAGGTTATTAGGATTTTTCCATAATATCCATAGGCATAGGCATGCTTTTAAAGTCTCTCTTCCAGGGTCAGGAGAGATGCATGACAAATTACCAGGCAAAAGAGTGAATAACAGAACAACTCAAGAGATTATTGGTTTCATTTAATAACCTGAGAGTGTTGTATAAACTTTCTGTATCTCAAGGTTTCTAAGTTTATGAGTATGGTTAAAAAATTGTAAAATAAATGAAAAAGTTTACTTCAAACTTGTAACACAGGTCTCTAAGATATTTTAATTAGGATGGATTTTTATATGTGATGATTTTTTTGTACCGAAAACGTGGCTTATGTAAGATAAAATTTAAAACAATAATTGCTTAATAATGTATTAAGGCTATACCTCCATGCATTCAAATATAAAAATGCACCTCGTTTAAGCAGCCAAACTTTGTAAGAGTCACTGAGTTTATATTGATTTTAAAGGCACAAAGGTATATAAAAAACGAGAAATGTTTCACGTTTCCTTCCCTTTTTGTGGTATTTTTATACCACCAAGATTTCAAAGGTTCAATTCTAACATTGATCAATGGAGTCCTAATGAGCATTTTTTTTACATTATGGATTTCAGTATATATTATAAATAGTGGTAATACTAATGTATCTAATATTTTTTCTCTTTTGCAAGTTAAAAATTCATGTAACTTTCATGGAATCAAAAAAGTCATAAGACATGGTCTCACCTCTCACAAATCAAATGGACTCCATATAAGTACAGCCTAAGTTTCTCCACCTGTCTACTACGAAGATAACATTTTCTCTAGTTACTAAGATTATGGGACTGAATGTTCCAAATATAATTTTCTTTATGTTCCTAAACTTTAACTGCATATTTACTCTAGTTTATATCTGACTTAATAGATTTCCACTTGGCTGACAGACACCATCTATATATCAGCTGCAGATTACATATGGCTGTGAGCTTTTGACTTTTTTTTGAAAACTGTTTTAAACCCATCCAGCCTGTGTGATTTGCTCCCTTGTCTCTTCATCTGGATCAACCAACTAACCAGATGCTTTTAATGATTGTCTATTGCCTAGTCTTTGTCTAGCCTTTCACCTTTCCTGGGCCCTGAAAATGATGGCCTAGTTTCAGCTAGAAGTATATACAGAAGAGAATAATACATTGTTCCTTGTTCCTGAAATAAGCTGAAATGCTAAATAAAAAAATTGGAAAAGGGAACAAAGGGGTTACCTATAATACCAATTGGTATCCTATTTGGTTTGCTAAAAGGGCACTGCGCCTGCTCTATATAAAACAGAGGGGGCTACTGTATAATCTTAAGAGAAACTTGTTGTTTCTATAAAAACTGTTATAGAATTATTAGAGATAATATAGCTATACTCAAAAGAAACATTAAAAAAAGAAGAAGAAGTAAATAACGGGTGCCCATATTCATTACCAGGCTACCCCAGGTATACCAGCCATTGAATGGCCTTTGAACCTTCTGCTTCTTCTAATTACTATTGACCCTTGCACCATTAAATCCTTAACTAGAAACATAAATTCCCATTTGGGTTCCATTAAACGGACGCTTCTCTTCTTTCAGTTTTTTTCTCCCTTGATAGTTTTCTTATTTATCATAATATTTGGGCACTGTGAATTCCAATGTATTACCAACCCTAATACCTGCCAGATATTTAGTGCCAGAATTCTTATTCCCCACCTCAACCACAGCCAGTAAAGTGCTCCCTTATAAAAGATTTGAAAAAGTTACATAGGTCAAGGAATATTTACACCAAAATCAAAGTTACATTGTTCTGCTTTCTATTTCCTAAACCTAAAGTATTCTACAAACTCTAGTTTTCAAGCTCTGCATACCTGTAACCTCATAATGCATAGCTAGACCTTTGCCTTGCTAAACTCCTGACTACCTGTGAAGACACCCCTTATGCACAATGTACTCTTGTTCTTGTTTACCTTATCAGCAGCCTTGAGCTCTGATTACTCCCACTCTTCTGTTCAGGTACTAAACAGCCAACTTTCTCAACAGCCATTCCCTCTCAACCTTAACCCTTCCCCCATAAAAGGAAACTCAAAATCTCTGAAACCACAGCTTAATAAGAGTAAGTTGTGTGGCCAGTCACTTGTACACTTCTAAAAATAGCTTGCTCTACTCAGATAGCCATGGAAATGTTTTGGTTATTTTTGTTTCTTTGTTTATTTGTTATTTAACCTCAGCTTTAACATAAACTAACTTCTTAAAAAGTTGATCAGGTGTTAAAATACCTGTAGCATCTTGAAATAAATTTTGAAAAGCATTTTTCTTTGAAACAAATAAATTTAGCTTTGTTTAAAAAGCAAGAAAGAATCTACAAGTCGGTATTGATCTAGGCATAGCCTAGAAGATTTAGATAAATTCTGGTATATAAGTAAATATTGGAAAATTACTAAAATTGAAAGAGTTTCTGGTTACTTTCCATAATTAAGTAAATTTGGCACTATCCATCCCTATAATTATTCCTTTAAAACAACTTTCATATTGTAAATTTTCTTTCTCGTATAAAATGTTTGTCTGTGAGTAACACCTTTTTATTTAATGCTTAGCAAGTTCATGTCATAGTTCCAAATATTTGTCTTGAGAAAAGCTCATAGCATGGGAAAGGACTGTGTGTCTAAAATTAGCATTCTAATTTTTTATTACAGTAAATAAATTACCAACAACACTGGAACATATGTGCTAGGTAGGAACAGCTGAGCCCTATCTGGACCCATCTGACCTTGGTCACAAGGAAATTAGAGTTAATTCAGAGGAATAGGACTGACACCATATGTGGTTCATACCGAAGGTACATCTGCTGCTAGGGAAGCAATCTGAATGGCGTTGGCTGAGAGCAAAACTGTCAGTCCATGGAATAACTGTTCCACTTATATCCCAAAGCATCTGCAATTTTTAAACAAATTATTTGAAAGGACGGACATGGGAGCAGAGAGAATGCCTTTATGTTACACCGAGTTAATAGAAGAGAGAAGCTGTATTTCTGGACATAAAGATAGACAGCAAGTTCAAAGTCTCCTGAAAGTAGGAGGCTAAGTTTAGATATCTGAAAGAATATGAGAAAGCTATTTTGTCCTTCACAGAGTTTTCTGGTCATTGAATTTTATTCTTAAATACAGTGTCTACCTTTCCTGCAACTGTCTCATCTACATCATATCTTACTGCCATGTAGAGAGACTTATCTTTATCTCTTATTGAGTTAAAAAAATCTGATCACACAGTGTTTCTTCAAAGCCTTGCATAAGACACAATTACCCAGCCATGCAGGATGAAAATAGAGAAACTTTATAAGCAATAATGAAAATATTCATCCAAAGTGTGTTTGAGAAGTCATAAAGATTTCTAGAGAATTCAAAATGTCTTAGTGCATGAATTATGTATTTAAAAATAAAGATTATTATCTCATATGCACAATGCTCTCTAGGGGTTATAATTTAGAATCTTGCAGGAACAGGAAAACATGTACTACCTGCCAATTATTTGCTGTGCAAGATTAGCAAAGGCACTTAGAGTGGCATTTTTGCTGTGGAGAGTAGCTTTGTAGCTCTTGGTCTGGAATGCCTTCTGTTCCAAGGGAGGAGTCTCAGAGGGCCAAATGTATTGCAAATGTAGTGCTCTTGCTTGCACATCCTTCCCTTGTTTATCCTAGTATGTGTTGGGCACCCACATGATAGAATGGATCATGCCAGTTACTGCATGTTACAGGTTAAATAAAAAACAAAAACAAAAATAAAAATCAAAAACAAAGCATAGGACCTGTCCTGAAATGGCTTAAAAGAATGTATGACAATGTATGACAAGTAGACTAAGAATCTTAAGAGGATCTTGTGACTTCAGGACAAACAATATGTAACATAACCTGAAAATGTTTGGTGTGAGAATGACAGAAAAAAAAATTCCTCTCTCTATAATCAGTCACAGCATGTCCAAATGTCTTACTTCTCTCTGCAACCAGGTACTAACTTACAACAAGGAACTAGAATGAATGAATGAATGACTGAATGAGTGAACAAATAAATTTTGAAAGGAAGGAAGAAACAAAAACACTTGCATGTTTGAAAGTCTCAAAAAATATATGATTTACCCATCTACCTTCACTTTGTCTAAGGTTTCTGATCTTTCTTGAGCACATGCCAATCTCAGTATGCCATGTCAAGGATGGCATTTAGACACATAATATCTCATATTTATACCTATATTTTCCTTCTTTTTGGTCATGAATTAATAATTGTTTAACAAATGGGTCTCTGGGAAAAGGAGGCTTGCTATAGTAGTAGTATTGGGTTTGTGTACTCTATTTCTATTTTATAGGTTTTGGTGGATTTATTCTGGCTACTACGGATTTTGAGCTATAAGACCAATGCCACCCACGTTATCAAGCTCTTGAAAGTCAATACAAATCATTACCATCATATGCTGCTGCTGCACGTAAGCCATGAGCCTCTTATCATGTGCCCCATGGACTCCTCCAATAACATTACTAGTGGCTCTGCCATGAACATCCATGATCATATTACACTTTTCTGCACAATAGATTGCTTAGAAAACCATTTCACATAAGCTCTTCTATTATAAACTGACTTACTAAATATCTTTGCAGTTGATATCTTTTCAACAAGCTCATTAACAATTATCTCTTGATTTTAATTTCCAATTTATTCATGTGAACTTCCATAATACTGTTTCTCAATATGCTGTCAATATCTGTCCTTCATTCAAATCTTCCTCTTTTTACCTGTAAGCTAAGACTAATTCTAAATGAATATAACTGCAACGTCCTTACAGCAACTGGAGAGTCACTCACCCTTCTGTGTGAGAAGCCGAAATCCACATTCAATTTTTCCCAGAAACCCAAGTACTTCTCTCAACTTATTCTGTTCTATTTCAAATTGTCTTTTTCTAAAACTCCATATCTTCTATGAACTCATTCACTCTTGGTTTCCTCTATACACACAAATTTAAAATTTTCAAAGACCCAAATCCAAGTTCTTCATACATCAAAAATCTTTTCATATCAAAACACCTTCACCTTTTGTGTAACCCTCCTACAGCGAGTCCTTCAAGCTTGCCTTTGTATTCCACCACATCCCTGCAGCCATAAAGAACTCTTATTCAACTAGTTTTCTATTGTCACTTCCCTTCAACTGCCATCTTAGACCCATGCTTTAGTGCCTTGTCTTCAGTTTCTTTTGTCTGGTTAATGTCTATCCCCATGTCCTTGCCACACTTCCTATCACCAATTCATAATGAAATCAGAATTGTGTTCACTATTGCACTTGTATTTTCCCAGATTTATGCAATTTCCATGTCTTCCAATCTATAATTTTATTAAAATCAAACTAAGTAAACATATCAAGGATCTCAATACTTTTATTAAAATATAATTCAAAACTCAATTTATTTGCCATTATTGAGCATAAAATCCTGGCCTACTCCAACATCCTAGAGGAAACTCCCATGACAGCTCTCACTCTCCCATTGTCTTTTCCAAGATACTCTGGGTTCACAGCTGGCACAGTTACTACAAAACTCTAATATGATCATATCAACCTACATTTTATCAGTTTGCTTAATTTATACACCTCCACATTACTAATATAATAAAAAACATGGCTGCCTGTTACTCTTAAGATGAAAGAAATAATTGATTACAAAGTTCCAGCAGGTGTATCTAGGTATTCAGCTTTTCTTTGCTATTTTTATTCTTTCTAAAAGAATGTACATTTCTATTCTTCTTTTCATGCATGTTCACTGTGTGCCCAAATGAGCACAGATGATGTAGACAAGAATATTAATGAAATCTTATGATAAGACATTTATGGAAATTCTTCTACACATTTTAGTTATCAATATAGTTTAAATTACATGTTAGTGACATCTACTATTGATGATCAAATTACAAAATTAAGAATCATCTAAAGCCAGGTGTGGTGGCACACGCCTTTAATCCCAGCACTGAGGAGGCAGAGGCAGGCAGATTTCTGAGTTCGAGGCCAGCCTGGTCTACAGAGTGAGTTCCAGGACAGCCAGGGCTATACAGAGAAACCCTATCTGGAAAAAAAAAATCATCTAAAAGTGACTGGATTCTGGTGTGACTGTAGGATTATTATTTTGATAGCCTTAATTGGAGTGGGAAAACATGCCCACTATAAGTGATGTCATTTCATGTATGAATCCTGGTCTGTGTGATTTGACAAAGAGTGCTGAGCAACAAGCACAGATTTGCTGGTTTCTAGTACTAACTGTGAATGTCATGTGATCATGGCTACTGCTTATGTGGCATTAAGCTGGAACTGTTACTTAAAATAAACCCTTTGTCTTGTAAGTTACTCTATAGGGATATTTTATGATATTAACATGAGAATACAAAATGTTTATTGCCTCAGTCAGTGATTATCTGGTTGTAGTTTTCAAAATTTTGGTAACTATCAATAATTCTAAATAAAGCAAAATTTGAATTGGATGTGGTGACTCACTTGACCTGGAATTAATCCCTAGATGTCATGTAAAATGAGAGTTCTGTGACATATATCTGTAATTAAGCCCTGGTAGGCAGAGATATGAGTAACACTGAGGCCTCCTGGTCAGCCTGTGTAGATAATTGGTTAGCTACAGAAAAATAAGAAACTGTATCAAAGGAAACATACAGTGATCCTGGGGATGCCAACAAAGACTGTCTTTTAGAGTTTACCTGCATGCATGCACACCAGCACAGACACACATTCAGTTATTCAACAATAATTTAACCTTAAAAAGATGGTCAAATGAGTTGAAGTGTGTTTGTGTGTGTGTGTGCGTGTGTGTGTGTGTGTGTGTGTGTGTGTGTGTGTGTGATGTGAAAGTTTGTTCAAACCCACGTATATTCCTGACTAAATTTAAATCACCAAAACAGTTTAGAAAGAGTGTTCATTATTTTATCTGTGATTTAATAGAAACATCTACTGAGATACTACAATTATTATTATGATGATATATTATAATTTAGTATGGCTTATTAAAATATTAAGTGCAATAAAACACCATGTTAACAAATAAGTCAGACTTTAAATGTGTAGTTACAAAATTATGCTTCTCTTTATGGATGAGAAAAAGCTCCTTAACTGAGAAATTTATTTTCCACTAATTAATTTACCAAAATCACATAAAACTTCCTATTATGTTTTATGGAATTAAATTTGAAACATTAGCTAGTTAACCACACTTCCCTGGTTTCTCAAGTTATAAGAAAAGGAGACTCACTATAGAAAATAAACTTTAATAACTAGTAAGGGTCATGATTGGCACTGCAAATTATCATTAAAGACAATAAAATAATGTGAAATAATATCTATCACTAAAGTTATAATTATCAACAATATTTTGACATGTTTACATCCAGAAAATTCATCTCGATGTGTATTAGCATCTGCTTGAACATATTGTACTGAAAATAAATAAGGAAAAGATGTTCTATGATTTAAATCCCAGCAGAATTCTAGTTACTAACCTAACTTTTTAAAATTCAAACTTCATTTTAGAATAGGTTGAAGTTTCAAGGACACTTTAAAGACATTATCACCATGATTTAAACTTCATAATACATAGACAGAAGTGCTGAGCTGTGACCAAAAATGCATGAGAATTAGATATGGATGAATTTATTAAATAAAAAAGATATCAACTGAAAAATAGCGCAAAATAAAAATTAAGCACACTTAGTTTTAATAAAAATGTCAATCTCTGAGGAAAATAGCAGTATAGCTATTAACAAGTTACTATATACATAATTATCAAATTCATATTGAAAGCCAATGTGTAACATTAGGGAGAATTGTACTAAATATATAAACATTATCTAAAATAAAATTGAAGTCTAGCAAACATATAAACAAAGATTTTTTCTGCATATTTTTATATAATTATTCTTCATGTTTAGAAATACTTTTACTTTAACACAAGATAGAGGCCAGTTATTTCACCATAGGTTAAGATATTCTACAAACAATTTAATATTTTTAATGGTTACAGCATCAGAGGCAGTCTCTTAAAAATATTTCTCTATGTGATATGTTGATTCTTAGTGAGAAATCTACAATATTTGTCCTCTAGTACTTTTAAACCTCTGTTTTTTTTTTCTTACAATAAATATATTTACATATTGGACAATCTATTTTCCAGAAAATGAAGTAAGTATCACTTTAAATCTCTTGATATTCATATTGATAATATGAAAATATATATATATATATTTTTTTTTTTTCAATTGAGAATCTAAGAAATTATGGATATAAAACACTAAGTAAGATTTGAAAGTCAACCATGAGGACACTACATAGTAAGGCATCTAGAAGCTATTGGGCATTTGGATTAAAACAGGACTTAAAGGTGTGAAGATGTAGATTAAGATAGGATATTTTAGGGAGAAGGGGAAAATTATGCTGTTTTGTGCATACTAACACATTTTTGTCTTTGTTGAAATGGGTTGTATGTAGCTTGACTTTCTTATCAATGTGATGAACACTAAGACAAAAAATAGGTTGGGAAGGAAAGGACTTATTTGGCTTACAAGTCAATCATTAACTAAAGTCAAAGGGAACTCAAGCAAAGCAGCAACCTGAATGCAGAAAAAGAATCAGAGAGCAAAGATGACACTGGTTACTGGCTTGCTCCTATGGCTTGCACTTCCTGTTTTTTGATAGTTTTATACAACTGGTCCAAGACTACAAGGCCCAAGGACGTCACTGCAAACAGTGAGCTAGGCCTTTCTACATCAACTATTAAGAACATGCCCAGGGACTAAACCACCCATCAACTAAACATAGAGGAACCCATGTCTCCAGCTGCATATGTAGCAGATGATTGCCTTATCTGGCATCAGTGGGAGGAGAGGCCCTTGGTCCTGAGAAGGTTAGATGCCCCAGTGTAGGGGAATGACAGGGCCATGAGGTGTGAGTGGGGGAGCACCCTTATAGAATCAGGGGAACCTCATAGGGGGTTTGCAGTGGGGAAACTGGGAATAGGGATAACATTTGAAACGCAAACAAATAAAATATGCAACAAAAAAGAGAAAATGTTCACAGGTTAATCTATAGGCTAATTTGAAGAGAGGATTTATTTAGTTTAAGATTCTGCTTTCCAAGTGACACTGACCTGTGTCAAGTTGATGAAAAATAATAATAACCAGCACAAATTAGATATGGAATATACCTCATACTTTCTGTTTGGGTTATACTAATTAAAGTAATTAACAAAAATATCTGTCAATACAAAGAGCTGATATACTTTAGTGACAGGGAATGTAAATAGTAAATTTCTGCATATAACAAGCAACTGCAATCTTTTTCAGGGTTGGTAGAGAGGTTGTGTTCCTAGGATACAGTAGATGCATATGGGTAAGAATGTCAATCTTTGGGGCCATGGTGACAGCAAGTTTTCAAGTGGGGATGTTACAATGTGAATAGGAAATCTATTTTCTAGTTACCATAGATTTACAGCTGCTTTGGTAAGTGTCAAAGCAACTTCACCACATGCTTTTGTTGATTGAAAGAAAGCTGCAGTTGTCTAAGAGTTCTGCCTTTGCTGACATTGTAAACGTCTCTCAGCATCAGAAATATGTCAAGAAGGTATTAAAGCCAGATGGTAAAGATGGCAGTTTGACTAACCCATCCCTAAATTTCAGCTGATATTTTTACAAATACTACTAATGAAATACCTACTTAGATGGAGTCAAAAACATACTTGATCACTATATAAAAGCTGTTGTGTAGATAAGAGAGCATAGCTCAAAATTATTTATTTACATTATTCAAAAGTAAAGAACCCTTGAAAACCTATTTCAAACTAAAATGCAATAAAAGTATCTCATAAAACACTGTGGGTATTTATGTCCTTTAGAAACATAACTTGCATTATTAGTAAAATTGTTCTTTGGTAAGATTCTTCAAAGATATTTTGAAAAACTCAGCTTCTGTCTGCAATTAAGAAACTTACAAGTCTTCATTCTCTTCTAATAAGTAAAGTGAGGAAGAAACTGAAAATCAACTAAGAAGATAGTTCACAGGAGACAAAACAACCCTTATGTTCGTAAAGAAAAACATGTATATGCAGGGAATCTCAACTTTCTGAAGTTGAAACCCCTGGTGTAAAATCTTTATGTGAACCATGACTTTAGTACAATAAGCTGAAGTCTTGTTAATGAATTTAATTGGAAGTGGTTTAGGGTAATATGTCTGAGAGGTATCAGTAGTCAGGGACAACCACACAAGAAAATAACTAAAAAGGAGTCATTTCCATGCTAAGAAGCTAAGACTTTCCCACACAGATTGTGGTAGAACCTTGATTTGGAATCCAAATCTCCTAGAACTCTGAGTAATACAATACCATTAACATCAATACACACTTGATGAGGAACAATTTTTACTTCTTTCGAGTATTAGCTCTTAAGGGTTTCCCAAAAGAAACAATTTATCAGAACCCTATTTGATGGGGTTACACAGAAGGCTTATCTATCTGAGAAAAAGGTCATATACAATATAAACCCTCTCTCAAGCCTCTGGTGGTGTATCTTTGAAGATACTGCAGGCTGAGTAGAAGTGCTGGAGTGAATTTTAGCAGTAGATTCAGTTATATCTTCATCATATTATTAATGATACTCTGCTATGCTTGCAATCAGAAGTCTAGTATGACAGTCTCCTGAGAGGCATCATCCTTCAGCTGAAGGGACCCAGTGAGTTTGTAGTCTGTCTCGGACCCATCAGAATACCTTTTCACCACGTATCTTCACTCATTCAATCTGTACAGTTCCTGTGGTGTTCTTCTGGATGTTTCATAGTATTGTACCTTGGTATTCCGGAGTGTCACGGACCCGGTGGTTGGTCCCTTGTACATCCTCGACCTGGATATAGGGGACATGTAAACGTTTACATGTCGGTAGCCTTCATATGGCTCCTCTAACAAGTGTAATGGGAGCTGTCTCAGTCTCTGATCCCTGTCTTTGGATTCCTTTCTCCCCACCTAGACTGCCTGGTTGAGTCTCAGTGGGAGAGGATATGTCTAATTCTGCTGAAACTAGGTGTCCCAGGGTTGGGTGGCATCCAAGGCATCCAAGGCAGTTCCACTTTTCTGAGGAGAAGAAGAAGGGGCAATGGAAGGTGGATTTGTAAGGGTGGGACTGGATGGAAAATGAGAAGGGAGGGATATGTTATAGGGATGTAAAGCAAATAAAAACAATAAAGCATTGAAAAAATAGTTCATCATAGGACTAACCAATGTTAATAGAAAAAGTAATCAAGTTCTAGCCAACATTTATAACTATGAACCAGTAAAATAACCATCATGGCTAAATATTCCTAACTGAATTTTGTATCTGTTTCCATATAGTAACAGACAAGTATAGCTCTGCATCAGAGAAAGTTCTTTTTCAGCCAAAAAAATGTCATTAATGAAAACCACATGAAGTCAAAATAAAGAGAACAGCCTAAGCATGGAATTCCCTACCCCACTTTATACACAAAGGCACACACACACACAGACACACACACACACAGAGAGAGAGAGAGACACACATATCTCTATCTATCTATCTATCTATCTATCTATCTATCTATCTATCTATCTATCTATCTATCTTCTTGCACCCAAGGTTCAGAAACTTTCATAAGAAGAGATATAAAGGTTGTATGAAACAAAGAAAGGACCGGGCAGTGAAATTATCTCTTTTAGGTCCCCTTTAGGGAACCCATACCCATGAAATCTCAAAAATCACATCTTTCTAAGGAGACCTAGACAATTCCAACAACAGTTAAATCCCTAAATTATATAAAAGATATATCATGGGCTTTACAACCAGTAAAAGAGCTATAGGAAAATTAGCTGCTGAGAGAGATAGATAGATAGATAGATAGATAGATAGATAGATAGATAGATAGATAGAGAGAGATTACCTAAAGTTACCCACAACCATGAGAACATTATCACTGCTAATAATTTTAATGGATTATTCTATTGCCAAAGATTTAATGAACAATGCAGTTCATATGCTAGGACAAATAGGTGAGAAAAATTTGAAAGTTCAAAGAAATATTTAAGTACAGGCCATATAACTAGGATGAGAGATTAACTGTGATGACAGACTATATGGAAAGGCAAGTTATATTATGCTAAGCTTGAAATCATGCTACCAGACATTGTCCAAATGAAATGAAAAAATAGAAGAATTATAAGCAATAAGACAACTGAGTTTCTGGAGAATTGTCTGACATTTAATATGCAATGGCAGCAAGATAGAAAGAAAATAAAAACAGAACAAAATAGAAGCAGTACATAATACAAGACAGAGAATGCTCCCAAATCCGTACATCATATTTGAGATTAACTTACAAGTGAAGGTCATGGCAGAGTCCAAAATAGTATAAAAAGAAAAATTTAAAAGCTTTGAAAATAAAGAGAAAAATTTGACATCAGGCAGAGGGTAAAACTCTCTTGTCTTTATAACAGCAGGAATTACATCCTCCTCTTGACACCCCATGCAGCAATAGCAGCGTTGGGGTTCTCTGTTCTTCCCCACCTTCCTTAGGCATTCACTTATTGGTTTTTATAAAGAGATAATAGTCTATAGCTAGGCAGGAAAGACAAGGCAGGACTTCCAGGCTGAGAACTGGTCTCTCAGAGAATTGAGAATGCCCCAGTGTGATATGGAGGAGGTTGGGCATGCAGGAGTGAGAGAGAGGTAACAGGCCACGTGGCACACATGGACTAGATTAAACTAGTTAATTAAGTTAGAGATAGCTGGAAGGCAGTCTTGCTACAGTGGTTAAGCTTTAACAATTAGGAATAAGTCTCTGGGTCTTTATTCGGCAGGTCCAAGAATGTCTAGCAATACAGCAGAGTGTTCAAAGTGTCTAGAGAGTGGATGGAGTATTTACAGAGTTGAGAAAGACAAACAAAAATTGAAGTAAAAAAATGCCAATTTAGAATTTCTATTGGATATTTTCTTTATTTACATTTCAAATGTTATCCCTTTTCTTGGTTTCTCCTGGAAACCCCATAGAATTTTATGCTCTGTGAAGTTATTCTTAATTCGAAAAAGACCAAACAGAAGGAAGCATATTGAGAATATAAATGCATTGAGAACCTCAAGCGGGAAGGAAAACATAACAGCTGCGAAGCTAAGACCTACTCAGCAGTAAGAACAGCTAAGAAAGAACATATGAAGTTATAGCAAGAATTCCCTTGGTCCATGCTCCTCACGGACTTGATAACTTCTATAGAAAGGCTGAATTTCAGAAAGTAGGAAAAACAAACATATTCACCTCTTTAAATATTTATTATATATTCCTCATTTACACACGTAAAATAACTTTATATAAATATACAAAAGGTTTGAGTGCAGTGAAACCTTCCAAACAGAATAGAGATTATGCATGGTAGATGTCATCTATGTGAGTACATATAGAAAAGCAAATCGATATTGTGATATACTATCACTGTTGGCATAACTGAGTTAAAGATGTATTGTTAGTCTATAATTATTGCTACTGAAAAAAATTTGTAATATCAAGAGGTTAAAATCAACAAAGTTCCTTTTTCTAAAAGATGAATGTATGAAATCTGATAGTCAAATACTCAGAAAAGTTTTGTTCAATTAGAATCATTGATAATTCCTAAAAATAACTATGAATAATAATCTATAATAAAAACATGGGTTTAAAATATTTGCATTGGAATAATGTCTCATACTTTCTATGGATGATGTCCATATGTGTGTGTATTAGTGTGTTTTGTGTGTGTGTCTACCCATAGGATACAGTTATAGTTAAAGAAGTATAACAGAAGTATTTTTACCATCTCCTTATTGGAAAGGGAAACGGGAATAGCTTTTGTGATTCGGTGACTGCCAGCCACAAAGCTGTCTTTTATTTTTATTTTTTTTATTTTTATATTTGTGTGTGTGTGTGTGTGTGTGTGTGTGTGTGTGTGTGTGTGTTGGTGTGTGTATTTGTTAATTTGAAAATAATAAAATAAAGAGAATCTTGCATAAGCTAGTGAAAGTATAAAGAGAAATGAAACTAGTTCTACATATGATTAAACAGAGGAACAAAAAGAAATTGTTTTTCTTTTTTTTTTTTCTCTTTATTAGATATTTTCTTCATTTACATCTCAAATGTTATCCAGAAATTTCCCTTTACCCTCCCGCATCCCCGCCCTGCTCCCTTACCCACTCCCTCCCACATAATGGCCCTGGCGTTCCCCTGTACTGGGGCATATAGAGTCTGTATGACCAAGGGTCCTCTCCTCCCAATGATGGCCACCTAGGCCATCTTCTTCCATATATGCAGCTAGAGATGAGCGCAGGGGGAACTAGTTAGTTCATGTTATTCTTCCACCTATAGGGTTGAAGACCCCTTCAGCTCCTTGGGTTCTTTCTCTAGCTCCTTCCTTGGGAGTCCTGTGTTCCAACTAATAGCTGACTGGGAGCAACCACTTTTGTGTTTGCCAGACACTGGTATAGCCTCCCATGAGACAGCTATATCAGGCCCCTTTCAGCATTATCTTGCTGGCATATGCTGCTATAGTGTTTATTTTGGTGGCTGATTATGGGAAGGATCCCTGGCAGCCTCCGTCACTGGTTGGTCCATCCTTTTGATCAGGTTCACACATGATCTCTGTAACTCCTTCAGTGTGTGCTATGTTCTTAATTCTAGGAAGGGGCAAAGAGACCACATTTTGAACTTCATTCTTCTTGAGATTCATGTGTTTAGTAAGTTGTATCTTGGGTAGTCTAGGCTTCTGGGCTAGTATCAACATATCAGTGAGTACATGTTATGTGAGTTCTTTTGTGATTGGGTTACCTCACTCAGTATGACACCCTCCAGATCAATCCATTTGCCTAGGAATTTCATATATTCATTGTTTCTAATAGCTGAGTAGTACTCTATTGTGTAAATGTACCATATTTTTTGTATCCATTCCTCTGTTGAGGGACATCTGGGTTCTTTCCAGCTTCTGGCTATTATGAATAAGGCTGCTATGAACATAGTGGAACATGTGTCCTTATAACCAGATGGAAACTCTTCTGGATATATGCCAAGTAGAGGTATTGTTGGATCTTCCGGTAGTACTATGTCCAATTTTCNGTTGATGGAATTCCGTATATTAAACCATCCCTGCATTCCTGGGATGAAGCCTACTTGGTCATGATGGATGATCGTTTTGATGTGTTCTTGGATTCGGTTGGCGAGAATTTTGTTGAGTATTTTTGCATCGATATTCATGAGGGAAATTGGTCTGAAGTTCTCTATTTTTGTTGTGTCTTTATGGGGTTTAGGTATCAGAGTAATTGTGGCTTCATAAAATGAATTGGGTAATGTACCTTCAGATTCTATTTTGTTGAATAGTTTGAGAAGAACTGGATCTAGGTCTTCTTTGAAGGTCTGATAGAACTCTGCACTAAACCCATCTGGTCCTGGGCTTTTTTGGTTGGGAGACTATTAATGACTGCTTCTATTTCTTTAGGAGATATAGGGCTGTTTTGGTCATTAATCTGATCCTGATTTAACTTTGGTACTTGGTATCTGTCTAGAAAGTTATCCATTTCATGCAGATTTTCCAATTTTTCGAATATAACCTTTTGTAGAAGGATCTGATGGTGTTTTGAATTTCCTCAGGATCTGTTGTTATGTCTCCCTTTTCCTTTCTGATTTTGTTAATTTGGATGCTATCCCTGTGCCCTCTAGTTAGTCTGGCCAAGGGTTTGTCTATCTTGTTGCCTTTTTCAAAGAACCAACTCATGGTTTGATTGATTCTTTGGATAGTTCTTTTTGTTTCCACATGGTTGATTTCACCCCTGCGTTTGATTATTTCCTGCTGTCTACTCCTCTTAGGTGAATTTGCTTCCATTTGTTCTAGAGTTTGCAGATGTGCTGTCAAGCTACTAGTGTATGCTCTCTCCATTTTTTTTTTTTTTTTTTTTTTTTTTTTTTTTTTTTTTTTTGTAGGAACTCAGAGCTATGAGTTTACCTCTCAGGAATGCTTTCATTGTGTCCCATAAGTTTGGGTATGTTGTGGTTTCATTTTCATTAAACTCTAGAAAGTCTTTAATTTCTTTCTTTATTTCTTCCTTGACCAAGGTATCATTGAGTAGAATGTTGTTCAGTTTCCAAGTGAATGATGGTG
>LR750031.1:192202-246262 GCA_902729485.2 Mus minutoides | reverse complement strand
CTGGGGGAGGCCCAGCCTCCGGTGGGGCGGAGTTCTCAGTTCCTGCCCCTGGAGAGAACTGCTGACCCGCTGCTCCCAAAACCACCTCTGAACTCACGCGTAACCCCAATGCGATCTTAAAGTCCTGGGGTGTCCCTAGCTGTGTCCGCTGGGCTCAGAGGAAAGATGGCGCGGCGGCGCGGTTCTGGCTGGGGGAGCTGTTGTTTTATTTTGTTTTGTTATGTTGTTTTATGTTTTACCTTGCCTTTGTATTATCACGATACTTTTCCTTTAGAAGAAAAATTGGCCACCTACAGAATTAATGAATTAAGTTCTTACAGCATGAGTTTTATTCTGAAAGAATTTTTTTCAGAAAATACTCTTGGAATTTGTGTTCTATTGATATGTTTGTCCTAGGAAGACACTTGGTGAGAACCTATTAACAGAGACTGGGAAAATGAGGTACTGTGAGATTTTGAAAAAAGAGTTTTTATTTAATCACTGGAAATCAAGAAGTTGGATTAAAAAATCATTGTGTTTGTCATTCAAAGCTTCTTTAACTTAGCTTTCATGTTTTTACATTTAAAATATGGTAATGCCAAGACAGTCAATTTTGTAGCATAAAAATGCCATCTTTATATCTACTTCTAATAAAATATCAAATAAAGTTAAAACACAACTTATCAACACAAAGAAAACTTAGGTACCATATACAAAGTAAAGAATGAGGATAGGCAAATATCTCTGAACAGAAGTGGATAAGACGTGGGTTGAATGTATAAAATTGTTGCAGAAAGCAGAAACAGTGGTAGAACCAGTGATTAACAGCTGGTACAAAGACGACTAGACTCATAGCCAAGACTCTGCCATAAGATATGCTGACCCTTTGGACAGGCAAAGGACTAAGTTGAATGTAGGAATGATTGCACAGCTACTCCATCGCAACAGTGGTCTACATCAAAACAACAGAATTTGTTTAAATGTAGGCTGCTGTTGATTTTGAATGACCTCCAGGGTGAGGGTGAGGTGGAGCATAGAGAATGAAGTAGCATCAGCTGTATTCTGTGTTCTAAGTTTCAATAATCCTGACACTAGCAATCCTAAATCAGATCCTTCTGAGAGAGCTCTACTACCTTTACATGTCAAAGCGAAGGTCAGACTGAAACAAAAGAGAAAGCCAGTGCTTACAACTTTGGTCAACTTATTTTGATTGATGATTATTGAGTGTCCTTTTCAACAGCATACTAAATACAAAATAAACATTAGCCCCAGTATTCTTGACATATTTTATATAGTTAGTTGTAGGTATCAGGAGTCACAGTGATACAATGATTTTGCTTCGGAGCAGGAAACAAATAATTACTCCAATTATATATTAAGTTATGACATATTTTAAGGTAGCTTTGCACTCACATTTTTTAACATTGATATTTATACAAATATTGAAAATACTTATCAATAGGGTTCTATGAAACCAACTATATCTGTTTCACATGGTCTTGATATCCCATAATGTCCCATGTACTGAAGGAATGCCCTTCCAAGTGACACCACTAGGAGATGGTAAAACCTTTACGAGATAGAACTTAGTGGGAGATTTTTGGGTCTTTGAGTCACTCCCTGGAAAAGGATTGTAGCCATTCTTTCTCATACCATACTTGAAGCTGGAAGATAGATCAGGGAAGCAACTTGATTAAATTTACTCAAGCTTTTATATTAATGCCCTCACAAGAATGAAGGGAAGTAAGAGAGCTCCCATGTCACCTATGGACAAGGACATTAATTCTATTTATTGGAGTCACTCAATATCCCAATTGGATTTCAGTGCCCATACTTATAAAACTCATCAAATTTTGATGATCATTTCACTGTATAATATGGAAGACACACATTCGCCCCACTACACTTCACAATTTTATTTACTCTTATTGTATTTAGCATTTTGTTTCTATCAAATCACTGAAAGTACCATCTTCTAGGCTGGTAAGTTCTGTAGATAATGCCATGCCCTAATTTCCCTTAACATATAAGCAATACTATTACTCACGCTTTTAATACAATCTATTCATTTGACTCCAGGAGGGCCCATGTTCTTGTTACTGCCTCTACTTCTGATCTCCCAGGATTCTTTGTTTACACTCCCTTCTAGCTCATCATGTGGCTCAGTACTACTGACATAAATATGCCAGCCCAGACCTTGCTCAGTCTCATACACCTAGAGTCATTGCTATATTCCATCATACTGGCATGGTGGCAGGATCCCCAGACTTAACATATTTCCAAAACTGAACTCTCACTGTCCTTATTTGTTTTATTGGCTAATTAATGGCAACTATAAAGGATCCTATTTTGAAGTATGTGTTCTACCTAGACTGTTCTCTTTGTGAGCATGCTCTCTCATGAATAGCAGACATTCTACTGAAAGCTTAAGATCTTATTTTATCTTTCTGATTCTGCATATATTTTTATTTCTTCTTATATACTAACCATTTTCAAGATATTTTATATTTCCATATTTGTAACATTGACTTCTACTCTCTGTATCACTCCACTAGAATGTAAACTCCACACTGGGATGTACTTTTCTTTAGTTCTGAAAGATGTTCAAATGCATTTGTTAAATGAATGAATGACATGACATGATCTTTAATCCCGAAAAGCTTACAATCCACTTTGGAAATAAATTATATGTTAGAACAAAGAGAATTTCTGCCAGTGAGAAACAGACTGTGCCGAATGATAACTAAGTAGAACCGACCCAAAGTGCTCAGACAACGTTTTTGAAAGATTCAGAAGACTGGGCTCAATTTGAATAATTCATTCTAGGAGAAAATTGATCATAATCCAGGGAAGTAAAGATGGGAGTAAATCATTTCAGATGCCAGCCATTTAAGGCCTCAATAATATGTCTTATTGTAATGTAAGGGAAAGCTGTTTGTTGAACACACACACACACACACACACACACACACACACACACACACACACACACACACAGATTTATTCCAACTGGATTTATTTTTCTTCTTTGTCTGTCGAATATAAAAACAATGTCCCACTAATAGATCTATTGGTTAATGCATATGTGACAAATGTTATTAGGTCTTGGGGGAGGGCTGCCCAGAAAGATAGAAGTCTGTCTGTAAGCCCCATTTCAGATGAGATTTTTTTTTTCTCATCAGAAAAAGCAAAATCAGGAGGGGGAGGAAAATGAAACAGTTACTTAGAAACAAAAGAAAAAAATAAAAGTGGGCCAAGGGAAAAGCTTTTAGCAAATGTGAAAAAAAGTCATGCTGGCACCGATGATGGGCCACTTAGTGATGATTATTTCTAATGGAGCAAAGAAGACAAGCAGGCTCTTGGAGGGACAGGCAGGATTCTTATCAAAGAGGCCCTGGGCTTGCCAACTGTCACTGTGCCTTGGGGCTTGGACTGACTTTGTGCTAATACATCTTAGCTTCTCCATGAGCTGATACTGGCCACAGATTATGAGATCAAACAATTTATCTTTAGCTTCTATTTAGTAAGAATTTTTTGACAGGGCAGCAAGACTAAACTGAATCATTCAATTTTCCCCAAATTCTTCCCTATCCTTTCCTCATGTACTTCAGGAAGTATGATTTTCCCTTGTCCAAATACCAGAAGACGTGACTGGTCATTTAGACAAACAAATACACTAATGACTTTCTAATATAGTTCCTCTTTGGGGATTACTATATTTTAAATCTTGGCTGTTCAGTAATGATTAGAAAATTATTGTGGCTTTAAAAGTTGCTTCCCAGTATCAGAGTCGATCCTATATTGGCCCTGTTCTAGTTAACTGTTCTATTACTGTGAAAAGCATGACTTAGGTAACTCATAAAAGGAAACACTTACTGGCAATGGCGGTCTTGCCTACAGTTTCAAAGGGTTAGTTCATAGCCATCCTAGCAGGGAGCATGGAAGACAGACATGGTGCTGGAGAAGTAGCTAAGATTTCTCATCAGTTTCTCCAGCAGCATGCTTGAACCTTTGGAATCTCAACCCTACCTCACCAAGTGACAAACCTACTTCAACAAGTGCAGACTTCCTAATCCTCCCTACAGGGTCAACCAACTGGGACCCAAACATTCACACAGAGAAGCATATGGAGGACATTCTCACTCTGACCAGAGAATGCCCTAAATAGTTTTCAGATTGCCTTCACCACAGCAAACTTCAAGACATACAGCTCTCCCAGGCAGTCTAACAGAAGACTGAATCAATTTTAAACTCAAGAAACATTAATGGCAGATATAGTCTCTTTTTTGCTTCTTGTAATTTTTTTAATAATTAATTTCTTCATTTTTTTTTATCTGTAATCATTTTTTTTAGAGTCCAGTCATTATCCTCCTCCCATTATACCCTCCTGCAACAGTTCCTCATCCCATTCCTTTCCCCCTGTCTCCAAGAGGATGTCCCCATAGGCCTATATCTCCTATACCTGGTCAGGACTTCCCACTCCCTGGGGCTTCAAGTCTCTCAAGGTGCATCTTCTCTCACTGAGGCCAGTACTATGTTGTATATGTGTTGGGAGTCTTGGATCAGCTAGTGTATGCTGCCTGGTTGGTGGCTCAGTGTCTGACCGATTTCAGGGGTCCAGTTGAAGCTGCTGGTCTTCCTATGGGGTCACCCTCCTCCTCAGGTTCTTCCAGCATTTCCCTAAGTAAACTACAGGGGTCCCCATTGGCTGGGTGTAACTATATGCATTGACTCTTTCAGCTGCTTGCCCAGCCTCTCAGAAGGCAATCATGCTAGGCTCTTGTCTGTAAGCACACCATAGCAATTAGTAATAGTGTGATGTCTTGGAGCCTCCCCGAGAGCTGGATCCCAATTTGGGCCTGTCATTGGACCCCCTTTCCTTCAGTCTATTCTCCATTCTTTTTTTTAATTATTATTATTTATTATATGTGAGTACACTGTAGCTGTCTTCAGACACTCCAGAAGAGCGAGCCAGATCTCGTTACGGATGGTTGTGAGCCACCATGTGGTTGCTGGGATTTGAACTTATCACCTTCAGAAGAGCAGTCAGGTGCTCTTACCCACTGAGCCATCTCACCAGCCCCTATTCTCCATTCTTGTCCCTATAGTTCTTTCAGACAGGAACAATTCTGGGTCAGAGTTTTTGACTGTTGGATGGCAACTTCATCCCTCCACTTGATGCATTGTCTTTCTACTAGAGGTAGACTCTACAAGATTCTTCTCTCCACCATTGGGCATTTTACTTAAGGTCCTTCCCCTAGAGTCCTGAGAATCTCTCACCTCCCAGGTCTGTAGAAGTTCCCTTCCTTCCTTTATTTTGCTACATAACGGCAGACAACAGTTTCTTAGGCTTACACTATAGTTTTTTTGTTTGATTGTTTGTGTTTGTTTTTTGATAATTAAACTAGTCTGATTTCCTGATTTTTGCGTGGAAGAACAGAAGCTTTGCTCATGTCTTAAACATTTTGTAAAGTTAGTTTCCTGTTTTTTTGTATTAACTGTGCAGCCAAAAATCAAACAGGCTTTCAAAAAGGTAGACAGCAAACTTGAGTTTGCATCATATGGAAGAATAGAGGCTAAAAACAAACAACCTTCTACTTGAATATTTACTGGGTCCTCATGAAAATGGGCTACTTATTAACAAGTAAACAACTCTTATGTTGTAGTAAATATCAGTAGATCAAGAAATGCTGTTAAAAATCTTGTAATACACATACCAGTTTATATATCCCATACTCACCTGGGCTCAGTCCAAATATCGGTTATGTTGAGAATCTATGGTCTCTGTGATATCTGTGATGCACTTTACTCCTCACTGTCTTGTCTAATGCTGCTTCTGGTGTTGGATGTTATAAGCTAGTTTCTAAGATGTATAGTCTATCCATTTAGGCATATTTTCCATGGCTGAACTGTTCTTTGCTAGTCCATTTGTAGTATGGCAGGGATTATTCATCCTTTGCTCAAAACTGCTGAATGGGTTGTATAAGGCACATGAAGCATCTTCATGCTGACAGTAGGCTGCTTCAGATATAATCTTTATCCTCTGTAAAGCTAGAGATGCTATACACCATTTACTCATTTCTGCTTATCTCTTATTTTTTTCCTGGCTCTAGTTTCTTATGTCTCATAAAACAAGTCTTGGCTGAAAGTACTCTTTTATGTATTGGAGAAAACTTTAGGTCATCAAAAGTGAATGCTATGTAGAAGTTGGAAGAATACATCAAGTTATTACTTCCATTTAATACATTCAGGATGTCTTAGTATTTTGCTATCTCAAGCTCCCTTTTGCAGAGACAGGTATTGATAGGCTAGATACTGGGCTCTTGTGTAGCATCAGTTTTCTATGTATAGAGACACATGTTTGTCAATTATTATCCCCTTCTTCTTCCTTATTTGTATCTGTAGTAAGGAAAGTCTTATCCAGAAGAATGAAAACATTGGATTAACAATTTTTAGATAATTGGATCCTAATTGGGGCATTTGTTAGTATTTTCTTCAAGCAGTTTCTTAATGTCATAAAGACTTATTTCATATTTGTGTATATGAAATCAATGTAAGAGTTGTCATTAAAAAAAAAAAACTAAGCATATCTGTCAAGCATAAAGAACTACAAGGCTTGGAGGTTCAAACAGATTTTTTAAAAAAAAAAAAAAAAAGCACTTTGTGGATGAGAGCAAAGTAGAGCTTCTGGAGGCACTTGTTAAAAGACTGGGACACACCAGAATGGATAGACCAATAGAAATTTAGGAACTAGTGAGCTGGTGGAGAGGAGAAGACAAACAAAAAAGAGAAAAAAAAGGAAACCAAACAAAACCAGCCCCAGAGGGTCTAGGAGATACTAGCACAAAATAGGGCCTCTCCTCATCCATGGCTGCACCATTCCACTCCATACAGGAGATAACAGCCTTGACAGCAGGAACACCTTACACACATACACAACACATGGATTTCCATTTTTCACGAGCCATCCAAGTGCACATGCAAGGAAGCACTGAAAGCAGGAAGCATGCATAGGCTTAGCCTGAATGGCTAAGAGCAAAAGCTCAAGCAACAACGCATGCTGTTGATGGTGTAGAGAAAGTGAAACACTCCTTCATTGCCGTTGGGATGCAAACTTGTATAAACATTATGGAAATCAATCTGGTAGTTTATCAGAAAATTGGAAATAGTTCTACATCAAGATCTAGCTATATCATTCCTGGGCATATACTCAAAAGATGCTCTGACATACTACAAGGACACATGTTCTACTATGTTCATAGCAACTTTA
The DNA here is from genome assembly GCA_902729485.2 of Mus minutoides. Classification (NCBI taxonomy): domain Eukaryota; kingdom Metazoa; phylum Chordata; class Mammalia; order Rodentia; family Muridae; genus Mus; species Mus minutoides. The sequence continues at coordinate 239,013 of LR750031.1, read as the reverse complement.
TTTGTAATATCCAGAAAATGGAAACAATGCAGATGTCACTTAGTTGAACAATGGAAACAGAAAATGTGGTTCATTGGAATAGTATTTACCTATTTAAAACAAGGGTATCATGAATTTGCAGTCAAATAGATGGAACTAGAAAATGTCACCCTGATTGAGGCAAAGGAAATAGATGGTATGTACTCACTGATAAGTGGATATTAGCCATAAAGTCCTGAATACCTATGATATACCCCACAGACCCAAAGAAGTTCAAGAAGAAGGAAGTCCCAAGTGTTGATGCTTAAAATACACNAAAACAAGGGTATCATGAATTTGCAGTCAAATAGATGGAACTAGAAAATGTCACCCTGATTGAGGCAAAGGAAATAGATGGTATGTACTCACTGATAAGTGGATATTAGCCATAAAGTCCTGAATACCTATGATATACCCCACAGACCCAAAGAAGTTCAAGAAGAAGGAAGTCCCAAGTGTTGATGCTTAAAATACACATAGAAAGGGGAACAAAATAGCTATAGGAGGCAGGTGGAGTGAGGACAGTGGGTGGGAGAGAGAGAGGGAAAGGGATTTGGGGAGGGGCAGGGGCAGGTTGCAGAGTGGCATGAGAATGAATGAACATCTGTAGCAGCCAGGGGTAGCAGTGTGAGAGGAATCTCTAGGAAGTTCCAGAGACCTAAGATGGGGGAGGCCCTCAGCAGTCAATTTGGGTGACTTAGCTAAGAAGCCTAACAGTAGGGACTCGGAAGCAGAAGAGGCCAACTCCTGTAGAGGATATCAACCCACTCACAAACTTTTTGACACAAAATTTGTCCTGTCTAAAAGAAATTCAGAGGAAAAAAAAAAAAAAAAAAAAAAAAAAAAAAAAAAAAAAAAAAAAAAAAAAAAAAAAAAAAAAAAAAAAAAAAAAAAAAAAAAAAAAAAAAAGGAGCAGAGACTGAAGGAATGGCCAACTAATGATTGGCCCAATTTGAAATCCAATTTGAAACCATTGGCAAAGACCAGTTCCTGGCATTTTTAATGATACTCTGTTAGGCTTACAGACAGGAGGCTAGCATAACTGTCCTTTGAGAGCCTCTACCCAGAAAATAACTGAAACAGAGGCAGAAATCCACAGTCAAACACTGGACAAAGGTCAGGGACTCTTATGGAAAAGTTGAGGAAAGGACTAAAGACCATGAAATGGATGGAAACCCAACAGGAGGACAAAGAGAGTCAAATATCCCTGCCTTCTAGGAGCTCTCAGAGACTGAGCCACCAACCAAAAAACAGACACAGGCTTAAATGAAGCCCTAGGCACTTACATAGCAGATGTGCAGCTACAACTGGAGCGGAGGCTTTCCCTAAAGCCTGATTGTGGTATCTATTCCCCAACAAGGCTGCCTTGACTGGCCTCAGAGACAGAGAGGGTGTGCCTATCCTGGTATAGACTAGGTGTTGCCACCCTGGGAAGGTTACCCCACCCTCTCAAAAGAGAAATGGAGAGGGCATGGGAGGACAGTCTTTGAATGAGAACTGAGAAAGAGGGCAATGTTTGAATTAAAACAATGTAGTTGTCATAAAAAGATAAAACAAACATATATTAACTGCTGAGATTACAGCTGGCCCATAGCCATTTTATTATGCTTTGCTTTGACCATTATTGACATCTATCTTTCATGGATTATCTCTTTTATCCAATTTTTTTAAATAATTTCTTTTCTGCCTTTCTATCTAATCCTGGTGGAAAGTTGGAAACTTTATATAGATTTTAACTTGTAAAAAAAGTTACAAAGTAGATTTGCTTCTCTGTCTTATGTTATTCAGCAATGAAAATCATATGAGAACACTCTGCCACTGCTGGTGGGGTTAGCAAACTGGTCAACAATCACTCTGTAAACCAATCTGGAGGTTCCTCAGAAGATTAGAAATAGATTTACCTGAACAATTAATAGATTATAACACTCCAGGATATATACCCAAAAGATTCCCTACAATGTACCAGGGGCATATATTCCACTATGTTTATAGCAGCCTTATTTATGATAGCCAGAAGCAGGACACAAACAGATGTCCCACAACAAAAGCATGGATATGGAAAATGTGGTTCATTTTCACACTCAAATAATATTCAGCTAGTAAGAATAAGAGCATCATGAATTTTGCAGGCAAATGGATAGAACTTGAAAATGTTTTCCTGAGTGAGGTAACTCAGACTCAAAAGGACATGCATAGTATGTACTTACTAATAAGTGGATATTAGCAACAAAAATAAATAAATAAATAAATAAATAAATAAATAAATAAAACAAGCAAACAAACAAACAAACAAAAAACCTTACAAAATAACCAGGATAAAATCCACAGAACTCAAGGAGGTTAGCAAGCAGAAGGGCCCAAGTGAGGATGCCTCAATCCCACTTGAGAGTGAGAAGAAAGCAATCACATGGGACAGAGGGAGGGAGGCAGTTGGGAGGGGGAGGGGATGGGAAGGGGGAAAAGTGGAACATGATCAGGTATTGGGAAGAGGAACAGGACTAAAGCCCCAAGGGCCAGAGGAAACAATGGAAACAGGCAAACTCCAGAAACAGGAGGTGGGAGGACCCTCTAGAATGTACCAGAGACCTAGGAGTTGAAAGACTCTCAGGAATCAAAGGGAGGGACCTTAGATGAAATGCCATAGAGTGAGGAGAGGGAACTTGTAAAGTCCACCTCCAGTAGAAATACATTACATCAAGTGTGTGTGGGGGGTTGTCATCCCACAGTCATATCTGACCCAGAATTGTTCCTGTCTGAAAGAACTTCAGGGACAAAAATGAAGAAGAGACTGAGGGAAAGAAGGTCCAGTGACAGGCCCAAGTTGGGATCCAACTCAATGGGAGGCTCCAAGGCCTGACACTATTACTGATGCTATGGTGTGTTTACAAGCTTCCAAGAGGCCCACCAAGCAGCTGAACAAGTCAGAAGCAGATACTTGCACCCAACCAATGGACAGAAGCCAAGGACCCCTGTGGTCAAAGTAAGGAAAAGTTGGAAGTACCTGAGGAGGAGAGCAACCTCATAAGAAGACAGTTGTCTCAACTAACCTTGACCCCAAGATCTCTCAGACACTGAGCAACCAACCAGGCAGCATACAGCTAGCAGATATGAGTCCCCCACACAAATACAGCAGAGGAGTGCCTGACCTGGCCTCAGTGAGTGATGATGAACATAACCCTTGAGTGACTTGAGGGCCCAGGGAGCAGGAAAGCCTAGTGGGGTGGGAGTGGGGTGGATGTATGGTATGAAGAACAGTTACAGGGCAGACTGGAAGGGGGATAATGACTTGACTATAAAAAAAGATTAAATGATGATAATGATGATGATAAAAATAATAAATATTTGGAAAAGAACAACAAAAAAGAAGATCATATGGAATTAAGTAGATTCAAGGGATAAAGCAATGCATTTCTGTTCTATGTCTGAGAGCATAAAGAACCAGATTTGGCAAATAATACCAATAATCGAAAGTGTAATGACTAAGAAAAAATTTCTATACATGTTTAAAGATAATGATGAGAATATTTTGAACTTATGTCCATCTCTAACCTAACAGCCTGGACTATTATATTGACACAAAGAGTAAAACATTTAAATTTTAAATATCACTGAAGACAACGAGTCACTGAAAATTAATTATATAAAATCTAAAAAATCAAATATCATACAGATAATAATGAATTATATAAGATGAATAATGTTTAATTTAGTAGAGAGATGAAGAAAAGAAAAACAGGGATGAGGAAGATTAAAGAATGAAATGGGAAGGCAGGAGGAAAAATAGGGAATTGTTTAATAGAAAAGAAAACCAGCCTACCCATGACCTCTGCTTAGCCCTCAACTGTGTGAATGAGGTTTGCTCTTTGCTGTAGTCTCTGGCTTTTGTCAACAGTGCAAAAGCTAAGGTATGGAGAGTGTTACAATTATCTTTGCATTCCTATATCCTAATATATCATGTTTGATTGTTGTTGAGTGTAGACATTTTTAACATTTTATTTAACATTCATACAAGCATAACAGTGTCTTAATCAAATCCATCAAATATTCTCTTTAACTACTCTATATCATTTTACTACTTTCCCTTCTCACTTCCTGTGCTTTCTCATTTGATTTATTTATGTTTTAAAATACACTGTTATCTGTATGTACATCAGTTGTGGGGAGGCATCTATGGGACCATGGGGTATCCTCTTAGTGTCTGTATCTTTGAAGAAAATGAGTTCCCACTCCACCAGCATCCATCAACTGCTAACAACTCCTATGATAAGGTGGAACTTTAGGAGGCACTTCCCCATCGACTCCAGTAATTTATTTGGCTTGATCTTGTGCATAAGTCCCAGCCATGTGAACTGTGTTATCCTATTCAGCAAATGCTATTTAGATGTAGACATCTACTTTCTCTGGCTCCTATATTCTTTCTTCCCCCTATTTCATGATAATCCCTGAATTTTGGGGAACAGGAGGAAAACTGTAGATAACTAGTTTAGATATGAGCGCTCTACAGTTTCTTATTGTATAAATGTCAAAAATATACTTATTAAAGTATGCTTTAACATTGCATTGAAGGAGTGATCCTTACTTGGGCTCCAATAGTGTTTCATGGTATTTTGTAAAATTGGCATCATTTGTCATTTTTGTTTTCTTGGTATGCCAGTTATTTAGCTCTCTGACCTTTGGCCATATTTTGAGAAAGATAAATAGAATTTGTCATTTATTATTGTATAATTAATAGAGTAATTAAGATGCTGTGTTTATATTTCAAGTGCAGAATTAATTTTCTTTTTAATGTCAACCCAATTAGCAGAACTGGATAAAAAGTTCACTGTGAAGAAGGAAAGGAAGATTTTTTAAAACTGTTTGATTAACCAGCCAGGAACAGTATAATCACAATTAGCATTGTGGAAAAAAATATTTGGAAATTAAGTAAAATCTACATGTAATATTTTTCAAAATAGTTATAAAGCATGAATTTAATATATAGGAGTTCTAAGTCTTCTGAATTTATATTTGACAATTTCTGCTGTACATAAGCTGAATAATCTTTCTTTACACTTAAAATTATTACAAAATTATTGTACATTTATTTTTTGGGCATGTAGTATAACAAGCAGAAATCACATAAAAATATTTGTCAGTCAGTTCTTTCCTTCTGCCATATAATTTCTGGGCGTTGAATGCATGGTGTCAGGTATGTCAGCAAGTGCTTTTACCTATTGAACTATATCATATAACCCATGCACACTATTTTAAATAGTTCAAAACATGAGTAACTGAATTGAAGCCATTTAGTAAAGAAGTTTAGATGATCAAAATAAGTATTTTATAAAACTGATTGATAATTTTGCCAATGTCAAGTCATTATAAAAACCACCAATTGAATCTTACCTAAAAGTCATAGTTTCATTAACTAATGATACCAGTGTGTAGTAGATTAACAGTGATATCTTAATATTAATTATTTAAAAGTATGAAAAGTTGGTATTTGTCAAGATCATGTAGATCAAAAATTATCAACTTATGGTTACTCAATTACCTATGACCTTTAAAATGTTACTGTATAACAAGTCTTGCCTATCATATTATAAACTACACTTAAAGTGTTTAAATTAACATTTCTTAATGGTTTTAGTACAGGCTGAAATATGAGAAACATGAGGAAAATGTAACCATTTTACAAATCATATTAATATAGCAAGTAACAGTATTTTTTAAAGATCAAGGACTGATATACATCCAGATAATTTTTTTAAAAGAGCAAGCTTTAATATTTTGTTTAAAATATTTTAGGATACTTTAAACTTGCACTATCATTGCTCTTACCAAAAATGAATAATCTGGGGAAACAAAGGAATTACATGCTTCCATGCAGACACTTACAATACCATTATCACATTTTATTGACTAAAGATGCTTACTTATAATTACATTTATACATTGAACAGTTGTAATACAATATAGTTCAAAATTGGAGAAATTCTGGTATTTAGAAATATCAGCAATGCCTACTGCTGTTAAAATACTATTATTAATGTTTCTTGCTGCAAATGAAAAATCTTATTTATGCTTAACCCTGCAGTTACTAATTTAAAAGGGTTGAATGAAAAAAAATCTAGCTTTAACCTTAGCTCAGATAATTCCATGCAGTGGCACCAATTAAATTTAAGAATCAGAGGTTTGGATTGTAATTTCATTATATATTAAATAATACATTTTATTTTATCAAAATGATTATTGTTAGGCTTGTAGAAGTACAATTATATGTGAATAGTAAAATAAAGTCTTTAATTGTTATGTTGCAAGACAAAGAGGTGACTGTTGGACTTTGTGTTTTTATTAATATCTACTAATCAGGGTTTGTTTATAACATAATAAATTTTTAATGTACTTAATGTATTCACATGTAAATTACTTCACATTTTTTTATTTCTGTTATTGTTATTACTGAAATTTTGTTATGCCTGGTGAACTGGCTCAGCAGGTAAAAATGCCACAAAGCCTGATGGCTTGATTTCTTTTCCTCAGGCTCCTCTCCATTTCCATCCATGCAGCTTTTTCAGACAATAATAATTCTGAGGCAGAGTTTTGACTGAACAGTGACAACCCCATCCCACACTTAATGCCCTGTCTTTCTGCTGGAGATAGGATCTACAAATTCCCTCTCGCTACTGTTGGACATTTCATTTAAGGTCCCTTACTTTGAGTCCTGAGAGTCTCTCACCTCCTGAATAGAAAGGCAACCCTGTAGGAGGACCAGCAGACTCAATTAATCTGGACCCCTGTGATCTCTCAAACACTGGATCATCACCAACCAGGCAGCATACACTAGCTGATGTGAGGACCCCAACACATATACAGCAGAGAACTTATGGGTCTGGGTTCAGTCAGAGAAGATGCACCTAACCCTCAAGAAACTGGAAGCCCCAGGGATTTTAGAGGTCTAATGATTGAGTGAGTGGTGGGTGGTGGATGGTGGGGACAGTCTCATGGAGACAGGGGTGGGGAGGAGGTATGGGATATGTAACAGTCAGAGGGTGGACTGGGGAGGGGGAGAATAAAATCTGGGGTATAAATAAATAAATAAATAAATAAATAAATAACATAAAAATTTCAATGTATGAATTTCTCAGAAAATAAAGGTCTTGGGGCTGGTGAGATGGCTCAGCGGGTAAGAGCACCCGACTGCTCTTCCGAAGGTAATAAGTTCAAATCCCAGCATCCACATGGTGGCTCACAACCATCCGTAATGAGATCTGGCTCCCTCTTCTGGAGTGTCTGAGGACAGCTACAGTGTACTTACATATAATAAAATAAAAAATTAAATTAAAAAAATTTTAAAAAAAGAAAATAAAGGTCTTAACATGTATTCATGAAAAGGAATCATTTTTATCTTTGTATGTGTATAAGAATAATAAACCAGATGAACAAAATCCTATCATCTGTGATACAGGCAAGTCTACAGTTCATATAAACAAAGCCAACAATTTAGAGACAAGTAACACATGGCCTCACTAATTTGTGGATGTTAAGAAAGTTTCTCTCATAAAAAAAAAAAAAGAGTGACATGGTGGTTGTCAGAAACCTACAGTGTTGGATGGGACATCTGGTGGTTCTCAGAAGTCAAGATTAGGGGATGGGAACAGATGGTGATTGTCAGAAACAAAGATTGGGGAACAAGAATGAGATGAGTTAGCTTCCCATAGAAAAAATGACTTCTAATGCTCTGAATAGCATTGTATGGTGACAAGTTGGCATGAATTTACTGTAATTTGTTGTAAAATAGTTGAAGAAGAAATTACTTGAATATATTTATATAAAATGAAATGTGTTTGAGATCCAAGATATGCTAGTATTCTCAATTAGATAAGTATACTATTGTATGTTAGATAAAATTTTAAATATTTTTGGAGAACTCTGGAATAATGATCAACAATTAACCCATTCTTAATTTACTATCTGTTTGGCCTTCTCCAAATCTCCAATTATTAGCAATTTTATTTTTTACTATATATAATAAGATAAAATTTTACACAAAGTATACTCCAAAATAAAAAATAATGACTATTTCAAAAGAACAAATTTTAAACTGTGTTTTTAGTTTGATTAATCCCTTTTATTAAAACTTATGACATATAGTCCATTAATTTATGCCCAAATATTCAATACATTACTGAATACATCTTATAGAGATGGATGTTTAATTTTCATCATTATTTGAAACCATACTCCAGAAAATAAACTATTAAGTTCTTAGGATGAAATGTGTGAGGTATTATCATTACTGTGCCACCAATATAAAAATGAACTATTACTTTTTATACTTAGTTATATTTAAGTAAATACCAAAATAATAAAGCAATCAAAACATATTAAGTTATATATCTGTAGCTTTTCTTTTGCTACTTTGTGGGTTCTTTTTTCTTCTACCCTTCTCCACCAATGTTTCTTTACCCTTTTAGCCACCTAGCACTAGATAGACGTAAGGAAAAAAGGAGAGAGAGGAAAGGAAAAAGATCCCTGAATAAAGTCAAGGGTTTGAAAGGGGGCTACATCATTGTTAGATTACTTTCTGTTGATCAGGAACATCAGCTTCCTTGCAACAATTTGATCTTCACTGTCAGGATATCTAACTTTTTTCTTGTTGTTTCTTCTTTGCACATGACCACTTAACAATCTGAGACCTACCATAACCAACCATGACCAACCACGTTCAAAATTAACCATCAACAACCAACCTACTAACAACCTACCCCATTTCAGGGCTCCACCATTTATATACCTTCTGCAAAGTTCCCAGAATTCCAAATGCTACACAATTAAAAACCATCTGCTGCTGGGAAAATCATGACCTTGCTAGAACATGATACAAGTCAGAGTCAGCTAAGGTGGAAATCTGAAGCAGCCCCATATCCCATAACTGGGATTAAAACAAAACTATATTCTTATACTATTTATCTTTTTTTTAAAGAAACAAAATTCCAAAGTTGACACTATACATATCTATCAAATAAAATCAATGAAATGATTTTGAAACTTCCTCGGGCATCAGATTGAAGCAGGTGCAGATATATACAACCAGATTTTATGCACACATTGAGCCTAAAGTGGAAGTGTGCATTGGACCCATCTTGTCAGAACTCAGAAGAGGAGGAAAGATTGTAGGTGTCAGAAGGGATGGAGACTCAGGAGAACATGGTCCACCGAATCAACTAAGCAGGGAACCTATGGGTTCACAGAGATTGAAGTAGCAAGCATAGAGCCGGCATGGATCTGCATCAGGTGTATGTTATGTCAGTTAGTTTGGTAGTTTTGTGAGTCTCCTATCAGTGTGAATGGGTGTGTCTCTGACTCTTTTGCCTGCTCTTGGTACTCGTTTCTTCCTATTTGTTTGCCTTGTCCAGCCTTTACATGAGGGCTTTTGTCATGTTTTATTGTATTTTGCTTTGCTGTGTTTGGTGTTTTCTCTTGGAGGCCTCCTCTTTTCTGAAGGGAAACTGAGAGAAGTGGATCAGGAGAGAGGAGAAAGGGTGAGAAGGAAGGTAAAACTGCAGTTGGGATGGATTATATTAGAGAAGAATCTAATTTCAATTGTTAGAAAGTAATGCATATCACAAACTATCCCACAGAAATCCATGTTTCCACAAAGTTCTCCTAAGTAAAATAAAGACTTCTTTATCTAAAAACTCTTGTCCTTTTTCCTCCTCAGCTATGTTTGACTACCTCCTATTTTGAAGTTTCTCCTTTCAAACAACCTTAAGTTTATTCTAAAATAAACATCTCAAGTTTCCTTGTGTCTCATGTTTTCCTTTCATTTTCTATATGCCTCTGTTACTTTCCTATTCATTACAGCATTTGTCATTATCATAATAGGTATTGTCGAATATATATCATATATTCCATATTCTAACATATATAGATATAAGTACATGTTAGAAACTAGATTCCATGTGGTAGATGTGTGTAGATGGTTTCAAAAAGCATGGCCCCCATAGATTCATGCGCTTGGTCCAAAGAGAGTGGCACTACTAGGAGGTGTGGCCTGCTGGAGGAAGTGTATCACTGTGGAGGCAGGCTTTGAGGTATCCTATGCTCAAGCTAAACCCAGTGTGGCACATAATCCTCTTCTGTGATTTTTCTGACCAAGATGTTGGACTCTGCTCCTTCTCCTAAACCATGTGTACCTAAATGCTGTCTTGCTTTCCAGCATGGCAATAATGTACTAAACTTCTGAAACTGTAAGCCAGCACAATTAAATATTTTCTCTTATTAGAGTTGCTGTGGCCATGGTATCTCTTCTCAGCAAGAGGAATCCTAACTATGATAGCTTTTGTGTTTTGTCTGAGTCGCCTAGTTTGAAAACAGTGCTGATACAAAAAAAAGACAATTTATAATTTTTAGTGTAGTAAGTAAAAATGAAACTAACAAATTACAACATAATTACAACATAACCAGAATGTCAAGCCTGAGAAATAGACATGACCTTATATCTGCTCTATATGTTATATGACTGTGAAAACTAAACTATTTTTACTAGTATTTCTGTATGATATATACTATGGACATGCCAGCTCACCATGAACACATCTATAGGAGTAAAATTCCCTCCACAAGATTATTGTGGAGGGAATCATAAGATTAAAAAGTAGGTAAGAAGATAGGAAATGACTATTGAAAGGAAAGAAAAATCATGCACACAAAAGTGAATGAGAGAAAAAAGACTATGATTCATGAAGGACAATTATTCCAAAGAATGTTACAATGAAGTGTTGAGAGCAAGAATACGAGAGAAGCAAAAGTAAGGATGGAAATGATAGAAGTTGGAAAAGTTATGTTGCAGAACACATTTCTAAAAATAAATGACAAAATAAATAAAATGAATAAAAACTTGGCATATATGTGCATTGAGTTGGAGAGTAACATCAGGTGGTAGGCAGAGATGACTCAAGTGCTCAGTGATAAGATTATCATCAACAACAGGCAATGAAAAAGGAAGCATTTATGAAAATAATCAGGGGCAATAGAGAAGACAGAGGATTGAATGGTGATAAGGATCAGGCTGAGACAACTTGATGAATGGGGAAATTGAAGGAAAATACAAATTTTGTGGTGCTGAAAGAGTAGGTTTATATGTTCGCTTACACATGTCTGTGGATTATTGGTAAACAGAGAACTATCTGCGTGAAGTTTTTCATCAGAGATAGCAGTGTGAGTCTGTAGCATTTGGAGTTGGAAGGAGGTAAAGTTTACATGAGGTGTTTTATGGAGAGAAAGGAATCAAGTGATACATCAGTAATACTTTAAACAAACCCTTGAACAAAATGGGCAATCAAACAACAGCTGATGAGAGGCTTAAGAGAATGAGAATGATTTCTTTCTCATCCAGGCACAGCATTAAAGACTGAAAACTTCACTCTCAGCTACCTGATCCTATCATCATGGCTGAGATAATACACCGGTTACCTTCAAGACTGAGTAGATGAAGACATCACTATTTGAGTAATTGAAGTAACTGCTACGTCATAGTTCCTGGGTGTGTCATGGTCTACCTTTTGAAACAAGTCTATCATGATGTAGAAACATACAAGTAAAAGCAACTATAGCAAGAACACCACATCCTACAGGGAGCATTTCCACTTTGTTGGTGATGCCATCTCCCCACATAAGCTTTTTCCACTCAAAATTCTGGTCTAGGAGCTATGGCTATTGAATCTCACCTTGGAGCCAAGTTTTGTAGGTCATAGCGCGCATATACTAGGTATGGACTTTACTTCTGACCACCAACAGACTGTTTATGGATACCAAGACAAAACTATAAAGCAATGGAATACTCTAAATGTAAATTCAGGATCAATGTAACTTGGAAGAGCTACCCAGCACCAGCAAATTTATCATCACTGATAGTGACTGAGATAAGCTGTTGAAGGTACAGATTTGTGCTAACAATATTAGCCACAAAACTGCCTGAACAGTGGGAACCTTTCTGGAGGATCTCCATGGAGGTGATGCATAGAGGATCTCTCTATGCTTCTGAGTGGTCAGGTGTTGCTTGGGATTTTAATGATGACACATTTATATACCAGATGGTAAGAGGGTGATCCAAGATCTGTGCTAGTCCTAAGTGCTATTGGTTCCCTTCTGCTGTATGATTCAGCCTCAAGAATTGTACTTGGCGGGAAGGAGCACTATATATGAATAAGATGGCAAAGCCAACCCATTGCTCTTTTCTGGCCTTGTCTGCTGAACACTAAACTATTTTCCATATAAACAGCATGATGTGTATGTAGCAGGTGACTAGAAATCCCGTAGAAGCTGAGCAGTGATGGTGCACGCCTTTAATCCCAGCACTTGGGAGGCAGAGGCAGGCAGATTTCTGAGATCGAGGCCAGCCTGGTCTACAGAGGGAGTTCCAGGACAGCCAGGGCTACACAGAGAAACCCAGACTAGGAGGAAAAAAAAAGAAAGAAACTCAGAGTTTATACTAGAATTTTATTAATAAAATTGGTGTTCTGAGAAAATAGAAAAAAAGACTATGATAATGTAAAGGGTATGAATTATAGAAAATAAGGATGAGAGGGTGATGGCATCTATGCAAGGAAAATCTTTTCAGTTTTATACTTAACCATAAAATCAACCTATCAGGTAAATCAGAGAGATCATCAAAGTTCATTTATCCCCCACTGGGCTGCACAGAGAGAAAAACAAACCAGGACAAGAGGTCAGGGTAAGAAACCACCATTGATTTTTGCCAGGGTGTTTAAATTTGGAAAAACTTTGATTTATAGAAACAGAAAATGGCTAGCCACCCTCACTGAAATTATTATCCTTTATAGGATTTCTGTTTTATACTACTAAAGTAAAAATTACCCTGGGCGTGGTGGCGCATACCTTTAATCCCAGCACTTGGGAGGTGGAGACAGGCAAATTTCTGAGTTCTAGGACAGCCTGGTCTACAGAGTGAGTTCCAGGACAGCCAAGACTACACAGAGAAACCCTGTCTCTAAAAACCAAGAAAAAAATTACCTATTACTTGGGCTTCCGGTAAAACTTCATATTTCTTTATAGCAAAGTATCTTTATTATAGATAAGAGAATTGAATTGTGTCTTACAGGATGGCATATTTTAGAAAGACTGGAAACCTTAAAGAATTTGTGCTATAAATACATTTAAAATAGTACCATGTAATCAGACTCTAGGAAATAATATTATAAGTACTTTCATGTATTTAAATTTGGGATTGTTAAAAAATAAACCCAAGTTCAAACATAACCAACAGTGGAAACTGTATTATGTCAGACTATGTAATCAACTATATCTAAATAATTAGGTTTAACTTGTAACTGCTAATTGTATTTGCACTTGGAATTATATAATACAGAAATTGCAGCTTTGTACTTAAAATGTACAACATATAATCATCTTAGACCTAAATTACCTCACTCCCTAAAATTATTTGGTTCTTGTTGCACACTACAAAAAATATAATATTATTCAAAATTAGTATCTTCCAGGAATATATATTTTTAATTAACTTATTCTATTGAGTGTCTTTATTTTAGTATATCCAATTTACATGTACATTTTAGATAAGACAAAAATCATCTTTGACTTTTTATTTTATCAAACTCACCCTAAAAATACCTAAAACTATATCTAAAACTTAGTATATAAATATACTCCACCCAAATTAATACAAAAATGCTGATGTCTTTTGCTTAAGATGAAGATTTTGTGCTCCTTTCTTACTTATGATTATATCATAATAAAGGTTCTGATGCTTTGATCAGGAATATACATGTGAACACTGAAGATCCTGTTCCCCAATTGGTTCTTGATTGATCAATAAAGATGCTAGTGGCTAATGGTTGGTTAGAAGATATGGGACTTCCAGGTTCCTGCAGGCAGGGTAGGAGAATCAGAAGAAATGAGGGATTTTACCTTTGCTTTGGAGGGAAAGAGAGTCACCAGTTATGTGAGATCTCAGGTGGAGTGCCCACTTCTCCAGACAGGATATTAGAAATGCAACTAAGCTGAGGGAAGATGTAGGGTCTTGAGAAAGGAAAAAAAGGAAAATGCACAGTAGCTGCTGGAGGCTTAGAAGAACCCAGCCACTTAATCATAAAGTGTTAAAATGAGCTATATGTGTGTGTCTTCCATCTGCGGATGCAAGGAAACTAGGGTGACGGCTGATAGGAAGGTCCATGCAGACCTTAACACAGGGGGAGTAGGAACTATATGCTACATCATAAAAAATGAATTAAACTTAAATTTCTTAGTATTAAAAATCTAAAAATAGGGACTTAATTTTAATCCCAAACTTTGTAAATTTATATTTATTTCTTTAATTATTCTCATTCTAATTAACTATAATAAGAATGATCACTCCTCAGAGTGGGGTGGATACATGGTATAGAGACCAGAGTTCTGCTAATGCTGCTAATGAGTGACTGCCCACTCACTAATAGAACTCTGATCTTCTGATCTTTCCTGTAACATGAATTTGAATAGTAGAAGCTCTTGAGGACCCATCTTCAACAGCCTTTTACATGAATTTTTCTTCATGATTCTTTCCCCTGATAGTGTCTCACACTGAAGTACCAACAATTCCTAACAACATGGATTCCTTGGGCACCCTTATATATGCATGGCACCTTGTGGCTTTTTCTCCAGTTGAGACCCTTTTCCTTTACTTTAGTGCATTAGTAAGGAAGAAATCAGATTTGCAGAATCTACTTTGCACTCCCCAAGGAGCTGTAAGTTTCTCCCAGGAGCCACCATACACACTTGGTTTTCTTGCCATTCTCTTAGCTTGTTGGACTAAAAATGCACTGTGGTTACTGAGTTAACCCTGCCCTTTGCGTCAGTTCTTGGAGGCAAAGTTTGATCCATAACCCTGTGACCTCTGTCCCAGGTGATTTACAGAAATGGTTCTATAATTGTTTGAAAAATAACATGTTTGGTTGTAAATGGAATAAATGAAATGCAACTCACACTAGTTTTCTTTGGAAATAATGGAAGAAATTATGTGTACCCAAAACTTTTCCTGAATTAATACTACTGAATAAGTGTTTCAAAGTTAATCACTGAATTTAACTTTGGGCAAATTTCCTAACTCATTTAAGTTCAATATTTCCTCTAGGTAATTATACAATATCATATTTATGTATTTATACCGAAATTATCAATAAGATACTTACATGAACCAAGATAGTTTAGAAGCTTGTGATAAAATGAACATCTTTAGAGTCTATTCTGCTTAGAAGACTTTATCCAGAATAGTAGAGAGAAGAACACTAACACACAGTGACTATTATCTAGTGCTAGTAGGATAAGTTAGAAAAACCATTCCGATTTGAAAAAGCAGACCAGGGTAGTTTTTCTTTGGAGCATTAAAGCCAGAGAGTCTGTTTGTGAAAATGTGCACACACTGGTATGTGTGTCCCAAAATCAGGAATGGGCTAGAATGTTTGCTTATTTTGTGAACATAATACTATGTTTAGCAGCTGAAAGAAGTTTAATGCTTCTTTTGTACAAAAGTAAGTTGACTATTTAAACTCAAATATTGTGAGAAATCAGAAACAAATTTATACAGGACTTCTTTACATATTTTGACTGCATTTTAGACCCAAGAAGTTATTAAGTGAGAAATCAAGTAGAATTTCATTAAACATAACCTAAGTGTAGAGAACACATAAAGTTAGTATCAAAAAAAACATGAAAGATGATGCATATTTTGACCTGAAAGTTAGCATTACATGGAAGATAGTAGGTTTTGTTTTTGTTTTTGTTTTTTGGGTTTTTTTTGTTGTTGTTGTTGTTGTTGTTTTGAGAGCTCTAGGGGTAAAGAATTGGCAATTTGGACTTAACTGTGAACCCCAAATAAGGAATGAATTGAGGGAGATATTTGTGTTTCTAAGGCTGCTGCTGGGTAGCAGGGCCAGCTAGGAAGCTGGCCTGATGAAGTGATAGCCTGTTTTCTTTGCAACTCAGAAAATTGTTTTATAAGATTGAACAAAATAACCTATGAGAGTAGCGTGACAATATCTAATGCAAGAGAGCTCATCTGTAATCATTCCTACGCTCTTACTTTCTTTTTCCAATGTTTTCCTGCAATTTAGCCACAAGACTGGGACAAAATCCTAGATTTCTGCTTACCATCCCAGAGTTCTTTGTTAATGGACTGCTGATCTATAAACAAAGATGAAACACAGGAATTTTAAAGCAAATATTCACAACTTATCCTGAAATTGCTTACAAGCTGACAGCTATCCAATTTATCTTCAGTTTATATTTAAAATGAATCATATGTTCCAAAATGACTGACAGAAACAGCTTTCTTTCTGAAGCCAAATCATTTCCATCATTTTTGGATACCATTCAGAGCTATAACAGACTTTTGTGGTGTATAAAAGCATTTATCCAGGACAACAACAAATGCTAATTATCATAAAAAATAAATAGCTCCTGATAACATAATTTTAAGAAGTTCTCCGAGTCCAGAAATACATTTCATTTAACATCCATATGTTAGGGTATGCAAGCAAGAAGTGGATGTATCAAACTGGACAGCACAATAAAGTAAAAATGAATATAAATAGGGACAGNCCCTTGGCTTGCTCAGCCTGCTCTCTTATAGAACCCAAGACTGCCAGCCCAGAGATGGTCCCACCCACAAGGGGCCCTTGATCACTAATTGAGAAAATGCCTCACAGCTAGATCTCATGGAGGCATTTCCCCAAATGAAGCTCCTTTTTCTGTGATAACCCCAGCTGTGTCAAGTTGACACAAACCTAGCCAGTACAGACAGCCTATGTACTAAGTATGTCTGGGAAAGGGAACATGTAAGTAAAAATGGCACATGTCTCTCCCTTAGTAAGCAATTGACACATGTGTCCACAGTCAAGTCAAAGCTATTTAACTTGGCTAGTATAAATATAGGGGCCATTTTCAATCCACAGTCCTTGTTATAACTGCACTTTTCCCACAACTTCAAATTGTAATCCACCCTATTTGGTCAATTCACATTAAGAAAAAAAAAAAAACCTAGCATCAGTGATAATTGGAGATATCAAATTACATGCAACAAAATTTTCTGTACTCAAGAATGCATTTCAAAAAGATTTGACTGTTTACCCACAAGTCATTACTATTATATGAAACAATGAAAACCAAGTTCTCAAAAGTAAAAACTTAAATTCTAAAAGATACAAATGTTGTTATCCATGTAATTTGCTAATTAAAAATAATACAAAATTGTGAATAATCAAATCTTCTCCTTGCTCCTCTCTACTAGCATATGATTCCACTATGAAAACCAATGTTAACTAGCCTACTTAATACATATTGACTTAAATGATGCATAAAATTGAATATTCATATTCTATAATTGCTAATTATTTAGGCTTTAGATATGCTTATTGTGTGAATTTATAATTTGTTAGTATCAATAAGTATAATATACAAAATGAAATAATTCTGAAATGTTTATATAAATTTCAAAATAAAATAAAAATGATAAAAGTTTCCTGTTGTAGGGAAAGTAGGTGACTATTGAGACAAGGTTTCATTTTGTCTCACAGACTAGCCTTGAACTTGCTATGTAGGTCAGGCTGGCCTAAAAGTACTGGTAATCTTAACAATGCACATGACTGAATATAGCAAAGAGATATTACCATGCCTAGGTATAAAGCTTATTTTTTAAATTAATTATCTTATTTATTTTACACTCCAGATTTTATTCCTCCCCGGCAACCCCTCTGACTCTTCCCTATCCCATACCACCTCCCCACTCATCTGTCTCCATGAGGATGTCCCAACTCCAAACAACCCCACTACACCTGACCTCTAAACTCCCTGGGGCTTCCAGTCTCTAAAGGGTTAGGTGCATCATCTCTGACTGAACACAGACCCATAAGTCCTCTGCTGTATATGTGTTGGGGGGGGGGCTCATATCAGCTAGTATCCTGTTTGGTGGTCCAGTGTTGAGAGATTCGGGGGTCCAGATTAACTGAGACAGCTGGTCCTCCTACAGGGTTGCCCTCCTCCTCAGCTTCTTCTTTCAGCCTTTCACCAATTGAACCATGAGGTCAGAAGCTTCTGTCTATTGGTTGGGAGCAAATATCTGCATGTGACTAATTTATCTGCTTGTTGGGGTTTCCAGAGAATTTGAATTGTTTTTAATAATCTTAATTTGAGGTCAAAGTCTCTGCAGTGTATAAATGTAATTGAATATATATATATATATATATATATATATATATATATATATATATATATATATATATATAAAATAAAATGTTTTGCATTCTAAAATATATATATATATATATATATATATATATATATATATATTTGCACTGGTGATAGAAATATTTAGACTATTATCTATAGTTTAGAAACAAAAATTACATGTGAATATTTGCTTTACTAATTGTGATATGAACTGGTTACAAATCCTATTGTTCGTTTGTTTACTCCATCAGTGTGTGCATACATGAATGAATATTTTCATACAATATAGTGAAGAAACATGGTATATCTATTCATACTTCTATCTTTTTCCAATTCCTTTTTAATTATAAACAGTGTGAAAATAATGAATAAGGAGTTGAAGAGGTCTACAACCCTTTAGGTAGAACAACAATATGAACTAAACAGTACCCCCAGAGCTCCTGTTTCTAGATGCATATGTAGCAGAAGATGGCCTAGTCAGCCATCATTGGGAAGAAAGGCCCCTTGGTCTTATAAACTTTATATGCCCCAGTACAGGGGAATGCCAGGGCCAAGAAGTGGGAGTGGGCAGGTGGGGGATCAGGACGGGGTGGGGGGTTTATAGGGAACATTCGGGATAGCATTTGAAATGTAAATAAAGAAAATATCTAATAAAAATCAATAATTATAAAAACAGAAAATAATGAATACAAAATAGAGCATGCAATAATATATATATATATATATATATATATATATATATATATATATATATATAGTATGTATGCTCTTTAGACAACATATGCTACAATTTTATTGAGAGAATAGAGACATGACCACATACATGTCCTATATTTGTGTATATAGTCATCTTTTGACATAAATACAGGTAGATTAATTTGTATCTGAAGATTCCCTGGGAATTACATATTATGCAAACTCAGGGAAGCTATTAAGACATAGCTTTCTAGAAGGATTTTTACCAATTATATAAAGGAAATGATTGGGGGTGGGGACAATCCTTGAAAAGTCTAATCTAAGTTCAAAGACTGATTAAAAATACTTGTGATTTGAAACTTTTTTTAATTGATAAATGTAAGGGCTAAATTTATTAAAATATTTTTATATTTTCACTAATATAAATCAGATTATTAGCTTCAAGGCGAGAGCTTCCTTATTTCAGTAAAAATATATTTAAAACTATTTTCAGTGTTTGTACAAGCTTGAAACTCTTTGTTCTCTTAGCAGAGTTTCTATCTTTCCATTTGCATTGATAATTTCATTATAAAAGGGAGAAATTTCTACACAAAGTTTTGTTCATTGCCAGCATACAAAGTGATTGCGAACAAAGCTTGTTCCTGCCATATTTGGAGAGAATTTAAATTCAAATGAATTTCAATCTCAATGTAAATTTGGGGGAATAGTGAAAAGGCCTAAAATAAAATGTTTTGCATTCTAATTTAAAACAATATTTAGAATACTGAAAAATATCATTAAATTAAATCAATTACCATGATAAACATAATATTTACCTCATCAAAATAACTGTCAGTAGAAAACTACAAGTTTGATTTTATGGTTTACTTTCTTGTGTTTCTGAGACATGTTTAAAATTAATAATTCATGATAATATTCAACCACAATTAACAACCATTAAAACAATTCAATATCGATAACCACTGTGCAGCAAACATGAATTAAAATATTACAAGGGGGTAGCATGAATTTCATTTCATTTGATTTCATTGAATTTTATTTCTAATTCTATTTTTCAAATTTTCTAAGTGGTATCTATCTACAGAAAAGTAGGTTCCCAAAGCTTGAAAATTTAACGTTGTTAGTTGTTCAACATTTGCGAAAAAGAAAAGGTTGAATTTCAGCATATTATTTAAACCTGTGTGGGGAAATTTATATATATATATATATATATATATATATATATATATATATATATATATATATATATCACAAAACAAATAAATTGTCAAAAGTGTAATTTTCTTGATGTTTCACAACAGTCACGAGACTGCTGTAGAAAACCACTCTTTAGCCAAAATTATTTAAATATAATAACATGATATTCATACTATCTCTATCTTTTAGTACATGGTTCTATCTTCTGATGCTTATTTTATAAATACAGAGAAAATGTATCTGATTAGGCTGTTATTTTTCTGGATGTGTAAAACAAGTGTTGAGATTTGGCTCAAAATATCTTTCAGTCTCTTCACAGATGGATTAATAATAATAACATCAATAATAATTAATAAACAACAAAATTAAACTAATAAATGCAAACAAGCCACAAAAGAACAGAAGAACTTGTAATGTTCTTGAGGAAAGAATGTGCTGAAGTCAGCCACAGAGGCTGCTGCTCTTACCAGTGCTGTCATCATACACAACTGTGACAGTTTTCCACTTAAAAAACTGCACCAAATCCAAGATGGCACGGCTGAGGGAAGAGAAGTCTGGGTAGAGACTGACATAGAAGGAATCCTTATTGTCTGACACCTGGTGCTTCCATCGAGTCTGTATGTGAGGAACCCCCAGAGCATTGCAGATGGACTGAACAGCATTTGCTGATGAACTGTGTGAAGGACCAAAGATGGCAGCCACCCCAAGAGACAGCTGATCACAAGCTGAAAGGGAAAAAGAAGTCTGTGAATAAAAATAAGGAAGGAGGGTATGCGTTGCTACTAAACTCCATAAATGTCTTCCTAGGAAAGATTCACTCTCAAAAATATTAACCCA
The DNA here is from genome assembly GCA_902729485.2 of Mus minutoides. NCBI lineage: Eukaryota > Metazoa > Chordata > Mammalia > Rodentia > Muridae > Mus > Mus minutoides. The sequence continues at coordinate 218,040 of LR750031.1, read as the reverse complement.
GAATTGCTCCTGTCTAAACGAAATGCAGGAACAAAGAATGGAGCAGACATTAGTGAAAAGGCCATCCAGGGGCTGCCCTACCTATGAATCCATCCCATTTGCAGACACCAAACCCAGATACTATTGCTGATGCCAAAAAGCACTTGCTGACAGGAGCCTGGTATAGCTGTCTCCTAAGAGGCTCTGACAGAGCCTAACCAATACAGATGCAGATGCTCAAAGCCAACCATCAGGCTGACCACAGGGACCCTGCTGGAGGAGTCAGGAGTAGGACTGAAGGCACTGAAGGTGTTTGCAACAACATAGGAAGAACAATATCAGAACCCCCAGAGCTCCCAGGGACTAAACCACCAACCAAAGAGTAAACACGGAAGGACCCATGGCTCCAGCTACATATGTAGCAGAGAATGGCCTTATCTGACCTCAATGGGAGGAGTGGTCCTTGGTCCTGTGGAGGCTCCATCCCCTTGTGTAGGGGAATGCTAGGGCAGTGAGGCAGAATTGATTGGTTGAGTGAGTGGGGAAGCATACTTATAGAAGGACTGGGATAGGATAGGGGGGTTGTGGGTGGGAAACCAGAAAGGAGAATAACATTGAAATGTAAATAAAATAACCAATAAAAATAAATGAATAAATAAAAGAATTTCCTTCTTTAGTAAAATCTGCATTTCATATTTCTTCATTCCCTTTGCTCCCTCTAAACCTTATCCCACGTTCTTTTTCTGTTGCTTGCTTTCAAATGCATGGCCAGTTTTTCTTTAATTGTTGGTCTGTATGTTTGTATATATTCCTAAATACATAAAGAAAACCTGCTTAGTCTATAGAATGTTGCTTGTATGTATGTTTGCTAGGCTGACCATGCAACATAGGATAATATGTGGTGCTAAAACATGGGAAAATCTGTGTCTTTCATGGTCAGCTTTCCTATAATTACATCATTATTTACTAAATATTTTCAGTTTATTACAATAAATTTAATTCAGCCAATTTTGTGGGAACACAATTTCAAATAATTCTGTAAATGTCAAGTGAGTGGGAGAAAGAAAAAAATTAAAGGATTTTTTAGTATAAAATATATGACGCACAAATAACTAAGCATAGACACGTTAAATAAAATTTAGTTGTTAGAAACACCTGCTATGCTTTCTTCAAGAATTCAATATGATGCTGGGTGGTGGTGGTGTACTCCTTTAATCCCAGCACTTGGGAGGCAGAGGCAGGCAGATTTCTGAGTTCAAGGCCAGCCTGGTCTACAGAGTGAGTTCCAGGACAACCAGGGCTACACAGAGAAACAGGGACCCCGTCTCGAAACAAACAAACAAACAACAAAAAGAGAATTTAATATGATATTAAAAAGGTTGGCTCTGAACATACTGATTACTATTTTCTAAATAATTATCAGAATTCTAAGTATACAGCCAGTTCTGAAGTCTCACTCAAAATGGCACTTTCATTCAAATATTTAATTCATATATCTTGTCACTTATTGCTTGCCTAAAAAAAATCAAAATCAAAAAAAAGATGAAAATACCTGGAATCTTCCTGTGATTTAAAATAACACAGGTTTGTCTTTTTCATTTATATGTTTGTTTGTGCATAGGTTTTCCTGTGCTAACCAGGTTGGTGTTATTTTAATTTCAGAGTTATGTAGGATAATAGCTTTGTTCCACCTGATTAGCTAAATATAAGCCACTTAAAATCTTGTATGAATCAATTAACAATTCAATTCTATGACATCAAAATATTCATTGATAAACAAAGTGCATATGTGTGTGTGTGTGTGTGTGTGTGTGTGTGTGTGTGTCTGTGTCTGTGTGTGTGTGTGTGTGTATGCATTTCTGGGGGGGACTATTTGATATGGAATAACCAATTGATATGCCCTTCCCTGAGGAAAACTGTTCACTCTCAGCTTATATTAGTTGACTATAGTTAGGTCATTTTCTAGAGTCAAGGCCTCATGAACTTATGACTAAAAATTTTCAGTTTATTACAAACTCAGCCAATACCGTTTATATGAAATATATAAGAAAAAGCATCACAAACACTCTAAATTTAAAATCGTGTCATATAAAATGATTAAAATTATTTTTAAATGTCTCAGTTTATAACTATTTTAAAGTTCATCTTTACTATCATGACTATTTTGGACATTTGTAGAGACACTGTAAGATTCAAAATATCCATTGTATCTCTCTTCATTTGCTTATTTATACATGCCCTAAGCAATAATTGCTCAATAAACAAGATAGAAATGATAGCTTCACTCCCTTTTACATGTTGCAAAGAAAGTGCTAATTTGAGATTTCCTAACTCTAGGTTAGATTCCTAATAGGCTTTAATAGATGCTTAATTGAGAAAATGTCTTATCAACCAGGTAACTTTATTGCCTAAGGATTGTGCTAGTGTATCAGTTAATAGTATTATGTTTGTTGTCAGGAAAATTTGAATCTATACTTCTACACTGAAGTCACCATTAAGAAGTGTATTAATATTTTATCTATATTTTACTCACTTCTTATTTTTCAATATGAAATTTTTCATTAGCATCAGAATTTCTTCTTCCTTAATAGAAATATCTTGAGTGATATTACTAATCATATTCACTTTCCTTGAATTTAATGACTTAGTTTGCATTTGTTGTGACAAACAGAACTTTTACAATCAACTCAAACCTTTTCCCTCCAGTCTTGTAAACCCTTTATCACCATGGCATGGATCTGAAATGTAAAACTAATTTATATTCTCAAAAACATGAATTCAAAGGGCAAGCAGAATATGACTTTGAGAAACACAGATCAGCATCTGGGGAAAATAGAGTCTTCTCTCTTGAGAAGCATTGTACCTTATCAACTGCCATTAATATTAATAAGCTTGGAAGACAACTTCCTCAAAGTAGATCTACAAATAATTACATGTGTTTCCATCAATATCAGGTAACTATTAAAACAATATTAGCATTGCAGAAATGTAAATATTGTTTTAAAGAATATCATGATAACAAATGCTGTTAGTCTACTCTTAAGTCAATCTATATACAGAAGGCAATGTATAGTACATAAATGCAAACTATGCCAAAGGTAGGACCTGTCCTCCTACATTAAAATCTACACATATGAAAAAAGAACATGTATATAGCGCTATGTAAAAACAGTCACTATTGATACTGCTGTGTGTACTATACGCCTGGGTAATGGTTCGTCTTTAGATTGCTTTCATTTTTTTCTTTTTAATTTTCTTATTAGATATTTTCTTCAATTACATTTAAAATGCCATCCCAAAAATCCTCTATAACCTCCCCCTGCCCTGCTCCCCTACCAACTCACTCCCACTTCTTGGCCCTGGCATTCCCCTGTACTGGGGTATATAAAGTTTGCAATACCAAGGGGCCTCTCTTCCCAGTGATGGGCGACTAGGCCATATTCTGCTACATATGCAGCTAGAGACATGAACTTTGGGAGTACTGGTTAGTTCATATTGTTGTTCCACCTATAGAGGTGCAGACACCTTCAGCTCCTTGGGTACTTTCTCTAACTCCTCCATTGGGGGCCGTGTGTTCCATCCTATAGATTACTGTGAGCATCCACTTCTGTATTTGCCAGGCACTGGCATAGCCTCACAAGAGACAGCTATATCAGTGTCCTTTCAGCAAAATCTTGCTGGCATATGCAATAGTGTCTATGTTTGGTGGCTGATTATGGGATGGAACCCTGGGTAGGGCAGTCTCCTGATGGTCCCTCCTTTAGTCTTAGCACCAAACTTTCTCTCTGTAACTCCTTCCATGGATATTTTGTTCCCTGTTCTAAGAAGGAACAAAATATCCACATGTTGGTCTTCCTTCTTTTTGATTTTCTTTTTTGCAAATTGTATTTTGCACAATTTCGAATTGTATTTTGCAAATTGCAAATTGGGTATTCTAGGTTTCTAGGCTAATATCCACTTATCAGTGGATAACATATCAAGTGACTGTTTTTGTGATTGGGTTACTGTAGTGGCTATCTCTGGTTGTCAACTTGACTATATTTGCAATGAACTAAAATCCAGAATTGGAAGGCTCACCAGTGACCCTAACCTGGAGGCTTGGAAATAGAAGTCTTTGATCTGGATCTTGGTATGGAGATCTTGATAGCATATCGGCTATGGATTAAAGGTGTGTGATTAAGAAAGAGAGATCTCTGAGCTCAAGATCATCTGGGATTAAAGGTGTGAGATTAAGACAGAGATCCCCAAGCTCAAGATCATCTGGGATTAAAGGTATGATGGCACACACCTTTAATCTGGGTTACATCTTCTGCTGGAGACTATATAAGGACACTGGAAGAAGGGAGACTAGCACTCGCTCCTTTGTCTGTTCACCATGTGGGACTGAGTAACTGCTAGATCCTTGGACTTCCATTCACAGCTACTACTGAACCATTCTTGGGAATTGGGCTGCAGACTGTAAGTCATCAATAAATTCCTTTACTCCGTAAGTTCTGTGACTCTAGAGAACCCTAACTAATACAGAAGTTGGTACCAGGAGGACTGGAACTCAAGCAAGCCAGTAAGGAACATCCCTCCATGGCTTCTGCATCAGCTCCTGCTTCCTGACCTGCTTGAGTTCCAGTCCTGACTTCCTTTGGTGATGAACAGCAGTGTGGAAGTGTAAGCTGAATAAACCCTTTCCTCCCCACCTGCTTCTTGGTCATGATGTTTGTGCAGGAATAGAAACCCTGACTAAGACAGTTACCTCACTCAGAATGATAATCTCCAGATACATCCATTTACCTAAGAATTTCATAAATTCATTGTTTTTAAAGCTGTGTAGTACTCCATTGTGTAAATGTACCACATTTTCTGCATCCATTCCTCTTTTGAGGGACATCTGGGTTCTTTCCAGCTTCTGGCTATTATAAATAAGGCTGCTATGAACATAGTGGAGCATGTGTTATTATTTCCAGTTGGAACATCTTCTGGGTATATTCCCAGGAGAGGTATTGCTGGGTCTTCAGGTAGTACTATGTCCAGTTTTCTGAGGAACGGCCAGACTGATTTCCAGAGAGGTTGTAGAAGCTTGCAATCCCACGAGCAATGGAGGAGTGTTCCTCTTTCTCCACATCCTCGCCAGCATCTGCTGTCACCTGAATTTTTGATCGTAACCATACTGACTGGATTATCACGAATCGACAAATGGGACCTCATAAAATTGCAAAGCTTCTGTAGGGCAAAATATACTTTCAATAAGACAAAAAGGTCACCAACAGATTGGGAAAGAATTTTGACCAATCCTAAATCTGATAGGGGACTAATATCCAAAATATACAAAGAGCTCAAGAAGCTGAGCTCCAGAAATTAAAATAACCCCATTAAAAATGGGGTACAAAGCCAGGCCACGCCTTTAATCCCAGCACTCTAGAGGCAGAGGCAGGAGGATTTCTGAGTTCAAAGCCAGCCTGGTCTACAAAGTAAGTTCTAGGACAGCCAGGGCTACACAGAGAAACCTTGTCTCGAAAAAAAAAATGGGGTACAGAGCTAAACACAGAATTCTTAACTGAGGAATACCGAAAGGCTGAGAAGCACTTGAAAAAATTTACATCCTTAATGATTAGGGAAATGCAAATCAAAACAACCCTGAGATTTTCCATCACACCAGTCAGAATTGCTTTAATGTTATTTGATGTATATTGATGTTCTGTCAATGCATATGTCTGTGTACCATATCTCTGTAGTGTCCTTACAAGCCAGACAGGTTATTCAGAATGCCCTGGAACCAGAGTTACAGATAGTGCACTCGTTGCTAAGTATTTAACCTGAGTCTACTGGACAAATAACCAATTCTTTCATCATTTATTTTAGTTAATTGTTTAAAACTTTAATAACAGTGAAAGTAGAACAATATGGAAAATTCATCTACCACAATTTTAATTTTACTTAAAATTGGATTTGTTTAAATAACTGCTAATGAAAACACATGAAACTCAAGAAGAAGGAAGACCAACGTGTGGATACTTTATTCCTTCTTAGAACAGGGAAAAGAATACCCATGGTAGGAGATACAGAGACAAAGTTTGGAGCAGAGACTGAAGGAATAACCATCCAGAGACTGCATCACCTGGGGATCCATCCCATCAACAATCACCAAATTAGACACTATTGCATATGCCATCAAGACCTTGCTGACAGGAGCCTAATATAGCTGTCTCCTGAGAGGCTCTGCCAGTGCCTGGCAAATACAGAAGTGGATGCTCACAGTCATTCACAGAGTACAGGGTCCTTAATAAAGGAGCTAGAGACAGTACCCAAGGAGCTGAAGGGGTTTGCAGCCCCATAGAAGGAACAACAATATAAACTAACCAGTACCCCCAGAAGTCCCTGGGACTAAACCACCAATCAAAGAAAACACATGGTGGACTGGTGGTAGCTGCATATGTAGCATAGGATGGCCTAGTCAGTCATCAGTGTGAAGAGAAGCCCTTGGTCCTGTTAAGGTTCTTTGACCCAATATAGAGGAATGCCAGGGCCAGGAAGCAGGAGTAGGTGGTTTGTGGAGCAAGGGGAATGGGGGGGAGAGAGGATTTTCAGAGGGGAAACTAGGAAAGGGGATAACATTTGAAATGTAAATAAAGAAAATAATATATATATATATATATATATATATATATATATATATATATAGAGAGAGAGAGAGAATTTATAAAATCAACATTTTTCTAATAAAATGTATATAGATAGTAAAGACAATTTCTTTCAAATAAATATCCTTATTAATTTATTGACAACATAAGGGAATAAAGAAGTCCTAGAAATCTGAAATCTAGAAATCATACTATATAGCTATTAATCACCTTTCTTAGATGCTTCAAAACTGTCATAGAGATTGATCTTCTGAGTATCATATGTTAACGTGGTATTGGGGAGCAGGGTCCTGTTCCTGTTGATGGTATTCACAGCAAATCTGAATGCAAGTTCTTCAGCTCCCATAGGGCCAGATTCCACATATTCAAATATACCACCTAGCAAAGCAAGAGAAAAATTACAGCAATGTGAGAATCCAGTTAAAATGTTTTTAGACATTTTATATGTATAAATAAGAGAGATAAACAGAGAGAGTGGGGGGGGAGAGGGAGAAAGAGGGGAGATGTGTTATAATGGGATTTGTACTTACTTTCTATAAAATTTTAGTTATAAGAAGCTATAGCAAAAACTTTGGAATTTTTGCCTAATTTAATACTGTTTAAGGGTACTTTTTCCTTTATATTTAAAGATTACTTATTTTAAGACAAAACGCAAACACAAAATTATCTGCTCATTTTTATAAACTAACGCCGAATTGTCTATACTGAATAATGCCAAAATATACTGTTTACTATTCAGAAGACTAACTTACTTTTGTCTTCCTTAAGTAAGACATCAGAAATCTTTACCCAAATGTGTACATTTATAATAATAATATATCCATAATGATACAATAGTTGTAGTTACATTTTGCCATAATCAACAAATATAAAATCAGACTTATGGCCCACTTTATAGGAGAAAATTCATGATAGATACTATAAATCTAGCAAACTTTATGTGGCTAGAGAGGTCATAGTCCCCAAAAGTGAGCCTTGTACTGCTTATTTTTCTAAGGCAATATGAATGTTAACTTTTATAATTAGTTATTCTTATGTACAAAGATAACTGTAACTCTCACTCATCCCTACCTCCTCCCACCTGCCAAAATAGCTTCTTTTTGTAGCAGAGGCTACTACAGACGCCATATGTGGTCAAAATACAGAGAGTATCTGACTGTCGGATATACTACCCAGTTAGTGTATCTACAATACCATAACCACACCTAATTCAGGTAACATTGAAGAAGGAAGAGTAGAAAGAAGAGCAGAGGGGCTGGTGAGATGGCTCAGTGGGTAAGAGCACCCAACTGCTCTTCCGAAGGTGATGAGTTCAAATTCCAGCAATCACGTGGTGCTTACAACCACCCATAATGAGATCTGATGCCCTCCTCTGGTGCGTCTGAAGTCAGCTACAGGGTACTTATGAATAATAATAATAATAATAATAATAATAATAATAATAATAATAATAATAATAATAAACAACGAATCCAGACCGACTAGAGCGAGCAGGGCCGTCTATAGCAAGGGGGGTTGGGGAGGCTGGCCAGAGCGAGCGGGGGCCCAGTGGGGATGACCGGAGCGGCGGAGCTGGCTGGAGCGAGCGGGGTCAACCAAAACGAGCAGGGTTGACCGGAACAAGGGAAAAAGAAAGAAAGAAAGAAAGAAAGAAAGAAAGAAAGAAAGAAAGAAAGAAAGAAAGAAAGAAAGAAAGAAAGAGCAGAATGCTCACTACCAAATAGTGTATACTAGACTTGACAGGGATCCTGGGCCCATAACATTGCAACAAAATGATGGTCGATATCACACATGCATACTGACAATACCAGTTGACATGCCAATTTTGTTGGTGAAGTTTTATAAGACCTATCCCCTAGATGAATAATTACAGGTAGTCAATAGCTGCTAGCAAAGGGAAAGACAGTTTTCTCCAAGATTAAAGTCCTGAGATAGGCTATCCAATTCAAAGAATACTCTTGTATAGAATTGTTTTAAAAATACATTAAATATTTGCATAAATAAAAATGTACCAAATCATGTAAAATTCAAATTTTGGCATTTTTCCTAAATAAAATTTGAAGAAAGTAGAATTGATTTTTAATTTTACTATATGTTCCCTTTCAGAAGACATAACAGACACAAATGCTCCAGATTCAAAACAAAGCCGCTCTATTATCTGACTCAATGCACTGTAAATAATTCAGTGTGATTTAAAAATGTAGCCCCTCAATCTGTTACTCTGCCTAAGCAGGTCCCCAACCCCTAGCCAACCTCTTCATCCTTGCCTCTGCTTTCCTCTTCTCTTGGCATCCTTAACATTTTCTTATATGGAATTAGATGTCTGAACTTAATAGATTCTTTTCCTATTGTTGGCCTAGTAAATGGAATAAAACGGGACATACCTACACATAACTCTTTCCAACCTTTGTCATTGAGAAACAAGTGCTTTAAACATGAATAATATTTCTCTTCCTCCCTTTTAAATTTCCACTACTTACTTTCAGCACAATCATACGCAAATCAAGCTTCCCTGAATGAATCAGTTCATAGTTGACTACTCATATCTTACCAACTGGAGACATGGAACAGTTTACTTATTCTAAAATAAGATAAACAGTTGGAATTTTTGTCTGAAATACTGAAATGATCAATATTTGATGACAGTGACTTCAAACTTTTTTTATCCTTACTCCTCCTTATAAATAATTCAGATAACCCCTACTCTCACGTATTATTTCACTGTTTCAGATATTTAAAGAAATATTTTAAAGTATTTGGAATAAGTCATTCTCTACCTTAATTAAATAAAATGAATAATTAATTTTATTGACTTAATCTCAGATTTTAATATTTATATATTACAAAAATAAAAGCATACACTCAAAATATCTTCTTGGAAAGCCACCCAAAATGATAAACTGTAGAGAAAAGCATGAATAACTCACCACTCTAACAGCTTCAGGTTTTAATAGGAAGGAACCGCCCCCAAAATATGTTATTAAAACATCAAAGAAAATGTGGATTGATAGCACAAATCTAGGACTGTATGTGCAGGGTGGGATTAAACTTGATTTATTTAAACATTAATAAAGTTAACTTATAGCACACTAACATCATAATAGAAAAAATAATCACTCTAATAGATGTTATAAAAGTGCTTGAAAAGTGTGCTTGTTAATTTTAGAAAATTATGAAGAGAATTATAAAGATGTTTTCTTAAGGCCGAGACAACATGGACAGCATTATATTTAGAAAGAACTTCCACTATGGTCACAAAATCATAACGATAAATAGAATAGTCACTTTAATTTTTATCTTATTTCATTACATAAGATACTTGAATATTTTTAGTCAATAATACTGGATGAAATTTCAAAATTGTAGAAATGTATCACCAACATTTGTGGGCAAGTAAATTAAAACTGGATTTTGGTTTGGGTTCTGTACCTGATGGCATATTTTCAAATGTGAATTCTTACTTATTCCCTGACCTTTTCATGATAGGTAAAAACACAATTGTTTAAAAGATATATACTAATCTAGGATATCAAAAATGTTTCCTCTTTAGATAGTATTTGTACAACCACACACATACTTATTAAGTAATATAACCATCATAGAGCCAATGTTAGTTGGAATACATTAAACAATAAAAAAGCAAAGAGCTACCAGATATACAGATAGCCTTGGTTCCACATTTATTTGTACCTTTGCCACATTAATTATGGACTGAACAGATTTGTTCAGCTAGAAAGCAGGAATTTTTTTCTTAAATCTGTTCATGAATACTTTTTATTTATTTATTTATTTTAATTTCAGAAGATGGACAGACAAGATGGAGTCTGAAGACATCTGTAATGTTGAAGGTACAGAGATGCTGTAGTGAGACCACCAGCCTTGTCTGTTCTCTGTATTTTAGGATCTTAGATGGCTGAAAAGAGAACTAAATGAGTACCCTTGGGAGAACAGCTAACGCATATAATTAAGGATAGTTGTAGCACAGGACAAATCATGGAAACACAAACAATCTTTTTGATTCTGACCATGGTAAGAATAAAGATGAGAAATTATGCTAAGGACTGAAGGAAGACACAGTAATGAAAGAAATTCCTACGTGTGTTATTAATTGGCAACTGTGAAAACATCTATGTCCCTGCTATTAATTAACTAAAGGACAAAAAAAAGAGAAAGTTTTAATTATGTCAATAGCCTTATCTGTTTTCTAGAGAATGCCTTTAAGAATAATATGTTCTGTGCTAGCTCTGGTGGTCCTTAAGTACATAGGAGACAGAAAGAAACTTTGGTTGTTGTTTTGGCTTTTGTTTGTTGTTTTCGTATTTTTTTGTGTGTGTGTGAATTTGAGGATATCTTGATCTATAAAGTTCCAGGTGAGTTGAGGCTATACAAGGAGACCATGTCAATAACAACAACAGTCAGGGTTACATAATGAGACCACTAACATCAAGAAGGAAGACCAGCTCGTGGATACTTTATTCCTCCTGTAAAGAGGAAACAGAATACCCATGAAAGGAGTTACAGAGACAAAGTTTAGAGCTAAGGTGAAAGGATGGACCATATAGAGACTACCCCACCAAGGGGGATCCATCCCATAATCAGTCATTAAACTCAGACACTATGGCATAGGACAGCTAGTGCCTACTTAAGGGACCCTGATATAGCTGTCTCATACAGAAGTGAATGCTCATAATCATCTATAAGAGGGAACACAGGGCCCACAATGGAGAAGCTAGAGATAGAACCCCAGGAGCTGAAGGGGTCTGCAACCCTAGAAGAGGATCAACAACATGAACTAACCAGAACCTCCAGAACTCATGTCTCTAGCTCCATATGTAGCAGAAGATGGCCTAGTCGGTCATCATTGGGAAGAGAGGCCCCTTGGTACTGCAATCTTTATATGCCCCAATACAGGGGAACACCAGGGCCAAGAAGTGGGAGTGGGTGAACAGGGGAGGAGGAAGGGGGGAGGGGGGAGGGGACTTTCGGACTAGCATTTGAAATGTAAATTAAGAAAATATCTAATAAAAAAATTGGAAAAAAAATAATACTAAATAATAAAGAAATTTCCTTACTTAATCACTCAGTTTTGGGTTCTTGTTACTAGAGGAGAAACACTGGAATTTAAGATTCTTTTTTCCTCAAGGTTGTGGTTCTGTTTCCTCTTTAAATACATGCCTTTCTTCTTTCTAATATTCATCTGTTTGATTAATTTTATTTTTAAATAAAGTTTTTATGCACTAGATAATTGCAGAGGTGCCATAGCGATCTTAAACATGTGAATAACTACAGAAAAGGCAAATATGTTGTATAATTTCAATTAATTTTAACTAAAAAGCAATAGTCTTCATGTCCTAGGAAATGTGTAATGTAGACTTTAACATATGTGAAGTCACCATCTTGCAGATTTTAAAAAATAAAATAAAATTAAAATTTTTCATGTTCTAGCAGCACTAGAAGAAAGATAAAATAATTGTTTCAGTGTAGTCATTCATATATAAATCTAGAAATAAGACTAATATCATAATGACAGTCTATGATGGAGAATTAATAAAGAAAACAAGCATGCTTTGCCAAAAGAGAAAATCAATAAGAACTCAGAAGACAGTCAAAGACACAGATATTAAAATGGAAGGAAACTAGTGTGGTCAGTGGATTAAGAAAGATGGAGAACTAAAGCATGAAGCTTCCATCTAGAAAGCTGGAAAACCATGAACCAATCAAAGAAAATTGAAATATCAAACTAAACAACTAAGAAAATAAGAAGAAATAAACAATAAAACCTTGAATACAAATAAAGTAAATTGAAAACAAATAAGCAAAAATTATAAAGATGATTGGAAAGATTGATGAGATGGCTATTTTTTTAAAAACACTTATCAGCAAGAAGAAAAACACTATAATATAAAATGTCAGAGAAACATGCAAATTAAAATTCCTAAATTAAATGTGATATCTTTGGTTGGTTTTGAGATGCACACTCAAGTTCTTTCTTCATTGCCAACCAGGTAATTTGGCTTTTTCCCAGTGAGTTGTTTACCCCATGAACAAAGGTTTTTGGTTTGTTTGTTGGTTGGTTGGTTGGTTTTTCTATTTATAAAGTGTTTTTCTCAACCTCTTTCATGCACGTTTGGTAGTTTTCAAAGTCCACTTTCCATGAAGATATTTTTCACATATACTTTAGAAAATGAGACTGTGGAAATATTTTGGTGTTAGGGTTGGGGAATGTTAGAAATGTGTCGACTTGTATTTCACACTGCAGTTTACATATTTCCTAATAAGTTTCATAAAGACTCGTTTGATTTTTTTCTTTAAATGGTTAGTGGATTTCATTAATGGTTAATAGCTATTAAGTATTGAAATTATCTTAATTAGAAAGATATCTATTGCTTTAATCTTCTCACTCATTACAGGCCTATGCAGAATTTTCTATTACTTCATAACTCAAGTAGGTTGTATATTTCTAGAAAATTAACTGCTTGTATTAGCTATCAAATTTGCTAGTGATGTCCATTCAGAGTAATCTCAAAGAACGACAATGTGACAGAAAATATATAAAAATACTCAAATATATAATTATATATAAATGTTTACTGACAAATAAGAAATACATATTAAAATCATAGTGATCCACAGTCTTATTTCTATTTAAATTACTATAACTAGAAACAGAAATAATAATGCTGCAGTTCCAGGAGGAAAGAGTTATAATTTCATGGATGAGGTGCAGTAACTCAGTCAATAACCGAACTTACTCTATAAAGCAGGAGAACTTAGGGCAATCCCCAGAACCACACATAAGAGAATCAACTTGAAAAAGTTGTCCTCTGACTCTACATATGTTTCATGGCACAAACACACATATAAATACATGACACACATTCAAAAATAATAAAGGAATTAATATATAAACATCACCTTAAGTATACAGTCAAGTTGAAAGTAAAGTTATAATCTTGCTGAAACAGAATAGGTTAAAATGATATTTACTTTAAAAAGATAAAAGAATAAAAATGTGCCATATTTTGCAATATCAATAATAGTCAAAGAGAGAATTCCATATATACAGGTATATATATATATATATATATATATATATATATATATATATATATATATATATATATATGTGTGTGTGTATGTGTGTGTGTGTGTGTGTGTGTGTGTGTGTGTGTGTATCAGAGAAAAAATGACATTTACATTAACAGAAAGTAGTGGTAAAGCAAATAGTCTCCATGTAGACAACTGGACAAGCATAACCACTATAAAAATCATCATATGTACAATAAAGAAAGATATGATCAACATCACAATAGTCAGGACACTGAAAGTTAAAATCTGGTTCAAATAATTTTATGTTCCACAAAATATCAAGCTAAAAGGAAAAAGGAAAACATGGATAAATATTACTTTGAAAATCTTATTTCATAGTCGTCTAAAAAAGAACATAGAGCTTTGTAAACTAGCAAATTTCTTTCTGAAATATATAACCAGAGAAATGGAAGCATCATCAGACAAATGTGTACATCACTGTTCAGAGAACTGTGTAATATAGGCATACTTGCAGTCTTTCATGCAACACAAGATAGATGTTATAAACAAAACATTAAGTTAAAGAGGCCAGGCATGAAAGGTTGGTGATATATAATTTCATTTTCTAATGTTAAAAAAAAATGCTGGTGATAGAAGGAAATTGTGGTAGAGAAAAACATCAGACATGCTTATATTAGATGACTGTAATATACTGATGTGAAGAATGGCAGGAAATTGAAGGGATAAATATTCCCTTCATGACAAAGAAAGTAAAATCTGTAATATTGATTCTCTAAGGAAGTAACAGTTGTTTTATTCTAAAAGTATATTTCTGAGTTACAAATTGCTATTAAGAAATTGTCTTCAACAATATTCTCAATGTTTTATTGCTGTGACAAGGGACCAGGCATTTCTTTTAAGTAACTTAATATTTATTTAAAACATTGAAAAAATAATATTTATGTGTGCCATATGTCTCCTTTCAAAGTGTCTATAACTAGGCTTATCTATTTTACAACGAGATATCAGAAATCCATGTAACATTTGATAAGCATGTGGTTCATAAAGAGAGAAATTCTCATAGAATTCACCAATAATAATTAGTATGTAAATTCTAGAGAAATAACTATATAGAACTGTCTGATCTTGAAGCTGCTTTTTAGTAATCTTTATTTGTGTTTATTCTGGACTTGCACTGGCATTCATCCAATTTCAGATTTGGGGGATTCTATGGTCTCTTATTTTCAAAATCTTTACTCTTTATGGGATCCAGACAACTTTAATGCCATTCTGGGCTTATATTTAGATTTCACATATAGAAAAATATAATCTAATATAATTGTTCTCAACACTTTTTTCCCTTTGGTTTGTTCTTATGAATTCAAAATGGGGCGTTATATTTTTATAGCCTCTATTTCAAATAACAAAATACTTATAGTTGTTTCCAGGCTTATATTAAAAGTTAATCGGCCTCAACATTCTATCATAGCTTGTTGAGGAAGAAGGGGTGACTCCTGGGAGAATGACATCGTTTCACTGCTCTGTTTCACAGACACAGAAGACTAAATGATAAGAGATTCCTGGCTTACACAGAACAAATAATACTGAAGCTCTTCTCATAAGACTCTGACTCACAAACATCATTGCCCAATACTAAAACGAGAAACTTAGTAATCAATTGCTGAAAGCTTGCCAGTGCTTTTCTTCTATAGATCAATATTAACTACTACAGATGATTGTCTGACTCGTAAACCTATGATGAATGTGACAGCCAACAAAACCTCTAACCCCTGAGACTTTCAGGAGGTCCCATATTAAAGTGGAAACAACCACTGCATTGTAGATTAATTTAATATGATATTCAATGTTTTGAACCACAAATAACCCATTGCTCTTCCAGAATATGTATTAGTTTTCTTAGTAAATTGTTATATGAAAACTATATTCCATGTACAATGGAATAGATGTCTCATTATTTATAATTATGTAAAATAACTATTCGAAAGATAAAAAAAGTTGTTAACTGTCTTTAATTTTTAAATAGTCTGTTGTCAAACTGTATGTATATATAATTATTTCTTTTTTAATTATAATGAAATCATATAATATCACATTTTCTTTACTTCTCTCCAAACTCTCCCATATAAAAACTATGTACTGTCTGTCTTTCTTATTATTTTTAACATATACCTATGTGTATACATAGACATTCCTAAATATAATAGCATGCTCAGCCTACATACTGCTACTCATATGTGGGTTTTCAGGTTGACCCTTTGGTATGAGATAACCAATTGGTATGCTCTTCCTGTAGAAAGACTATTTCTCTCGCTCTTAGCATTCCTTTCATTGCCTGACAGTCTTCATGTGGGGTTGAAGCCTTCCAGGCTTTCCTCAGTCACTTCAACATATCTATCATTGATGTCAATATTCAGCTCATGCTGAATGTCATGTTCGTGAGACTTCATTGGTATAGTTTCTAAATACTTTAGATGTAAATGACATTAAATAAGTAACTTTTCTCCTCAAGAATATAATTATAGTTAGATATAGAAAGCTATATAATAGATAAATGATACATATATAGATGATTAATTGATAGATGATAGGTAGATAGATAGATAGATAGATAGATAGATAGATAGATAGATAGATATAGAGATGACAGGTAAGAGAGAGAAGATAAAATATACTGTTCTGACAAATTCCTTTACTTTCATTCAGCATTCAGGTGTAACATGTAATAAAATCAAAAGTAGAAAAATGTTAGCTAGAGTATATGAGAATATATGATATTTAATTTTCTGAAAGTTCAAACTTTCACTATAAAGGTCTAGAAGAGAGAAGGAAAAGAGCAAGAACTAAATTGTCTATACTTATTTTACAATACAAAGATTATTAAATGGTAGCACACACACTTTCCAACCTCCATAAAGCCCACTTGTTAATCTTCTATATTTTTATAGTTCCAGTTCTATCAAATAACCCCCCCCTCTTATAGACATGGTTCCTTTTAATAATCTTTGTTGACAGGGAAGGTAATCTTTGAATTCCTGGAATTCATTTGAACTCAGCCTTACAGTGTAAATTTAATAAATGTTTGAACAATAATCCCTTAAGCTGAGGAGTTACTATGTTCAAGGTATCAACAAAATAAATTGCCAAAATTTTATAGTGGAAATTAACATAACCTAAGAGAAATATTGGATACACCTATGAAATGGCAAATAGGAGACCCAAATGGATCCTAATGTGGCATGCAGAAATCCAGAACACAAGCCACCAAAGCACTTTGTACATTACAATATTAGCAATAGTTGCTTATAATGAACAGTGTAGAATAGAGTACAAAATTTCTAATTCTAATTTAATAAAAGTATATTTTAAAAATCTTATGTTTCACTACTCTCAGCATATAATAATATATATTATTTCCTGGGAAATGAATATAAACTGAAAGACTTCAAAGCAGTTATTAGGAGATATATAGAAGAAAACTTAATAAAAACAAAGATTGTTCAAATGATTATTAATGTTATCCTTTCTAAACATCTACTTCTAAGTTGCTTTGTAGGAATACTAACTGATAATAAAACTTAATAATAAATATTTACAACAGAAATAGTATACACCTAGGTGAATCTATATGCAAAAAATGTTTAACCACAGTCTTTCATGGAGACCAGAATCTAAAGAAATTATAAATATCTAGTCAAGTCAGGGACAAAGAAAGGAAAAACTAAAAATCTACATTTGTCAAAGAAAGCAGTATGTTTGCTAATAGATTTCCATTGACAAAATGTATGATTTGAATAGAAAATGATCACCAGAAATATAAATGCAGTGTCTTTTAATCTAATGAAATTAATTGGGGGCCTGTGGGTTCTTCCCAGATAATAAGACCTCACATAATTGTACATGCACACATACATAAACACACACACACACACACACACACACACACACAAAGAGAGAGAAAGAGAGAGAGAGAGAGAGAGAGATCTACAAAACAGATTTTTTTAAAAAAACTACACTTCAAATCTCTCATGAGAATTGAACTGTAATTTGAAAGATGTGAACTTAAAATTCTTTACTTTCTGTATATGAGTGTTTTTCCTAAATGTGTTTGGTTGGGCCTGATGCTGTTTGTATGTTGATACTAATTCTGCTCTTCTGAGAGGGGCTATGGACAAGGAGTGAGTCACATACCCAGGTGACTTGTGAACCAATCCTCTAATGAATAAAGGAGCCAATCACTGGGCAAGTAGGCAGGACTTACTAGTTGGACAGAAGAAGAGAGAAAGCAGGAGAGAGTTAGGTCTTTTTAGATAGGGATAGCATAAGGACAAAATGTAGCTACTACTGTCTACTGGTTTCAATGGCAGATCCATCAGGATTAGACACCAGAGGATTTAGATTTAATAAGGTTTATAAGATTAGGATTTTAGCTGTTGTGCCCAGTGATCAAGTTACCATTGTTTCTGAACTACGTTTGTGTTATGTTTTCCTTCACACAGTGGCTTATCTGGGTTCAAGAGAGAAAGGTACTGTGGCAAAGCATGGGTTTGCCTGAGGTATACCACCAAGGCCATGGGGGATTTGAAGCACAGGGTTGGCATAGTAACCACTTGCCAGTGGGACCCTAGCAAGCTGGGTGGAGAGATTTTGGAGTACTGACTCAGCGTCTCCATGAGATAATAACAGGTTGGCCATTGCCCTCCAGTCCATGGCTGGCCAGGTCGCCGGGGCAGAGAGTAGAGAGTTGCCCGCACAAGCACAGGAATGTGCCAATTGGATTTTTAATATTTCCTGCAACATTAACACATATATGTCTATATATCACTTAGGTGACTGGTTTCTGTGGTGGCCAAATGAGGGCATGGAACTAGAGTTACAGGTGATATTGTGCCACAATATGGATAATAGGAATAGAAACCTGGTCTTTAAGAATGGCAGCCAATGCTCATAACTACTGAGATTTCTCTGTTTCCTCAAGGGAGCTTTTATAAACATTTCTTCTATCACTCATTTAAGATATTTCAAGGATGTAGACTTTTATGTAGTTGTTCCATTTAAACCTATAGCTCTTTCTCCAATATCACATAGTAGGTACTTAATCTTTATTTCTTACATTAACATAATTTTATTGATTTTTGACAATCAAGAAATAAGCTTTGAAAAAGAAAATATTTGAATCAAAATTCTATTGACTGAAAAAGTGAACTTTAATAAAATTAGTATTAAACATTATCTGTGTACAAATATCATCATTATGCAATTATTTTAAAAGCCAAAATAAATCTCAATCTAAAAATACATGTATCTGTATGCTGGTTATGTGTAACATTATAATATACAAAAGAACATTACGTTATCATTAAAATACTTAGATGTCCGCTTGTTGTCAAGGAATTTGTTCAGGATGTATTGTTAATAAAAGAGTGTATAGGTAACACAGAATAAAATAATAAAGCCTTGGAGTTAGTTTTCTTTCCCTCATAGTCCAGCTTACTCATCCTGTCATGTTGCGCACAAGCCTGGGAAATTACTTAATTTTGTCTATTTTGCTTTATTCTGGAGTAAATTACAATCACTGATACTGTTTGTATAGGATTGTGAAGACTGAGAAAATTGCATTGATTCTTGTTATTCCATTTTACCTTAATACATTTACTTTTATGGAGAAATTAATATAAAATGAATAAGCATAGATAAATATTCCTTAAATAATATGAATAACCATCATGTTCAAGCAAAAAACAATGCTTTTCTCTTGAAGCTAGATGTGGCTTATGATCAAAACTCCAGCACTTGGGTGGTAGAATCAGGAAAATCAAGAAGAGTCGAGAGCCAATTAAGACTATACATGGGAACACCAGGGCCAAGAAGCTGGAGTGGGTGGGCAGGGGAGCAGGGAGGAGGGAGGGGGGGATTTTCGGGATAGCAGTTGAAATGTAAATTAAGAAAATATCTAATAAAAAAAAAAGACTATACAGTACACTCTGGGAGGAAAATACTTGGACAGAATTAAAAGGAAGAAAAAATTTAATCAGAAAAATAAATCCAAATATTGATTTAAGCATTCACTATAGGAATTAATTACATAGGCTTCCTAAAACAATGCCTTTAAGGTTAAACAAAAAGATAATTTACCTTGATAGTGACACTTGTGGGCAGGCAAATATAATGTCACCTTTGCATCCCAGATTGTAGGAATGATTTGAAATTATTTTCAAACTTATAGTGAACTTAAAAAAGAAAAAGAATGTTTGGGAAAACAATGTGATCTATTGCCCTAAAAAGATAAAAAAAAAAAAAAGCTAGGAATAATTTCATTCTATAGCATTCATTATATAGCATTATTACATTAGAGCAGGAGGAGAGAGCAAGATTGTGAGGAGGAAGGGGAATAGCAGACTAGAATAAATTTGAAATTTAAAGGGAGCTTAGAATTTAAGAGAGCAAAATGCAGAATACAGAGAGAAAGCAAGACAAATAACCCACAGAGAAAGCAGAAAGAGCAGGCAGGTTTCTCCTTATCGTTGGGGTAGAATAGTTTTATTTTTAACAGCAAGGCAGGTTTAGTTTTACTAAGAGGACAAACTTTTTTTTTTTCCTTACAGACTTGGGCTTAATTCATTTACCAACAAAAGGGTAGAGGCCTTTTCTTTTACTGTGTAATTGTAGTTGATTTTTCATCCAAAATGAATGAGTTCTTTCTGCACTGGCACTAAGGTTTCTCCATATACATATGTAGGTATGGATGTGTGTGTGTGTGTGTGTGTGTGTGTGTGTGTGTGTGTGTGTGTGTGTGTACTTATGTAAATATGAGATAAGTAGCTGAGCCTAACTTGAATGCATGAAGGTGTATGAATGTTTATGCATGAGTTTGTATATGAATATATGTGAGGTTATGCTATTTACTTGTGTTAAAGTTTTTCTTTCTCTGAGTGACTCTCTTCTCCAATAAAAGTTTATTGCTCCAAACCTCCCTCCCACCTGAGTAGTGAGAGGAGAAGCTTCTGGGAAAGAAGGAAAAAAAGCCCTAGCAATTAATCCTTTACTTAATCCCCTGCTATTTTACAATGTGGTGCTAAAAGCCAGAGCCTGCAGTTTTGGCCTCAGAGGAACTGAGAGAGATGGGCCAGGCTACCACTGCAAAATAACTTAGAATCAAGATAGATAAATTTTTATTATAATAAAAGCAATCCTAATATCTTGCAAAACCAAGTCTTGCCCCCACAGACGTTCTTTACATTTGGCTACCTTCAAAAGAGAGCCAGAACTATGACAGTCCCGTGCTTAGTGTTTGTAGAACTAAACTTCATTTAAAGGGAAACAATGATAATAGTATTATTTATTTTCATTAAGTTTTACCCTATAGAGGTTGACTGCTTAGACCAGAATGCATCAGCTATGTGTAGATTGAAGCTAGAGAACACCACCAGATGAATGTCTTGTTAATAAAAGCATCTCTAGATGTTATTGATGTCTTAAACCTATACTCTTCCATCTTCTCTAGATGCTTACAATTGCTATACAAGTTACTATAAAGTATAACTTAATTGATTTCAACAAAGACAGAGAATTCCCTTGATAAGCAGCAGAAGACTGAAGAACAAGCAAGGGTTTCTCTGATGGTGACTTACAAAGTGACAGATTAAAGCAATGCTTTCAAGAATTCCCATTTGCATAAAGCCATACAGCTCAGAAGAGTGACATTTAGTGTTTTACAATTCAAAAATCAACCTCCATTCTCTGTTTCATTTATCATACCAGATGTTCTGATTATCATTCCCTGGTCATCATCTACGTGTGCATGTTTATATAATTACAAGAGAAAAGAGGTTAAAACATGTGTCTAATCCAATATTGACAGAATGAACTGATAGAAGGTTTCATACTGAGGAATCGAGAGAGAGAGAGAGAGAGAGAGAGAGAGAGAGAGAGAGAGAGAGAGAGAGAAAGAAAATGTAATCTCTATAAATATACATAAGCAACAACCAAAATTCTTTTCTAACCCAACCTTCAAATGTGGATTCTTCCCAATAGACATATGAAAAGCAGCATACATCCGTGTCTGCCTGGTATCAACTAGTTGAAAGCAGTCTAAAGGCACAAGAGGAATTCGCACTGCATTTATAGGATGCCACTCATATGTATGCCATTTTCTCAGAGGACAATAAATAATCCATACTCCTAATTTGAGTAAAAGTGACATTTTTTTTTTCTTCTCACATACCTCTTTGTCCCACAGAAAATGTGACACAAAGCACACATGGAGAAAAGTTGAGAGAAGGTTATTCACAGGCACATTCACAGAATGAAGAAAAACACATAGTGATACAAATGTAAGGAAAGATATTTTTCCTCTGGAGCTGTAAGGATGTTTGGACTATTATATATACTGCCTGTATCTTAGTATACCTCAGAGTTTTATCTACTATCTCTTGATAAAATTGAACATACTACTGATACCAAGAAACTCTATGTGTCTCGTTTCAATCTTATGTAAATTGGAAGAATGAAATATATATATATATATATATATATATATATATATATATATATATACACATTTCTAAATGTTATGTGCATTTGTGTGAATCAGTGGAGACATTTGTACATACGAGTGCTGGTAACCACAGAAGACAGAGGTATAAGATTACCAGGAGCTGCAGGTTGTTGTGAGTTGCTACCTTAATACTGGTGACAGAACCTGGGACCTCTTGTAAGAGCAGTGACATATTTTTAACTGCTGAGAGATCTCTTTAACCCGAGACCAAGATTCTAATCCCATTTCTGACAGTAACTAACTGAACACTAAGCTAGTCAATTAGGTGCTCTTTTCCTGAGTTTACCTAGATATGAGCAGAGGAACTTCAAGGATCAAAGGAAGGAGAAATCTTTGCTGGTCTTTCATCTCTCTGATTCCCACACCCCACAAAAAGCATAGAACATAGAAGACATTTATTAAACCATGATGAAAATAAAAGAGTGGATAATTTAGAAGAGCAATAAATCAGATTCTTGCCAGTATAGACTCTCTGTGACGTTTTGTAGTTTATTTTCATGGCAAGCAAAATTTCCTTGATCAAAATCACACCGTAGAGAAATAAAGAAAACTCAAACTCCAATTCTTCTAATTGGAGGCATCTAACAACTCCGCTGTATTTAGCATATCTACAAAGACACTAGATAGATTATATAACATGTACACATATATAAACATCCTGATACATAGACAGAATTGAGATGGAGTGACATTTAGGAATTCAATTTTAAATTCAAACTTTATTTTTCATTGATTCTCTCATAGAATCTGCCTGTTCTATGAACCTGCCAAAATTTAGAAGAAAAAAATCCATGAAATTATTTCATCTAATATTAAAGATGAAAAAATATCTGAAATTTTGAGCCCTTCTCTTTTAGATATTGCACAGGCTATTTCTCAAGTTTTCTAGGTCTACTTTAAATGTAAAGGTTCATGGCCACCAAATGCTGGTTTGTAATTACACGCTGTAGAAAATTATTCAGGTTTAAAATATAGAAATTCTTATTGGTAAGACCTTCAGGGTTTAACTTCTAATGTTACTAGGAGAAACAATGTCAGCAAGCTTCCTGATCCTCTTGCTCTCATTATCTTTCTGTCTCTTCTTCAGCAATGCTGCCGGAAACCTCGGGTATAGGAGTGTTTTGTAGATATATCTATTGGGCCTGAGGTCTTCAACTATTCGCTATGATTGGTTGTTGTCTTCTGTAAAAATGACAAAAATTAGATAACTACTTATGCTATAATGCTAGTGTAAGCAATACTTTTTAGAGATAAGTTAATTTTTTATGTAAAACAATAGACTTCTAGTAAGTTTGGGGGAGAATAATGAAAAGTCAGCGGAATTCTCAGAACACCATTCATTTATTTTTCTGAGGCTGACAAGAAAAGGGAGAATAAGAAAAAAGATCTTTATAATATAATACACAGTAATGTTTACATAATCGGTCAACTGGAAACCCCTGGTTGCACAATAGCTGAAATATTTGTAAAAATAAACTAAAATAAGTTAAAAATTGAAGTTGATTGCTCTGTGATTCATAATGCAAAGACTATTAGATCCACCCACAACTTATAACAAAACAGAAATAATATTCCCCACCAAATAACTGCTTTGTGGAATTGCAGTTGAGATCAAGGTGATCAAGAATAAGAAATATGGCCGGGCGGTGGTGGCACACGCCTTTAATCCCAGCACTGGGGAGGCAGAGGCAGGCGGATTTCTGAGTTCTAGGTCAGCCTGTCTCGGGGGAAAAAAAAAAAAAGACTAAGAAATATGAATCAAATCTAGGCAGAGCAAGAGAGGGGGTCCAGCCAGGCGTGGTGGCGCAAGCCTTTAGACCCATCATTCGGGAGTCAGAGGCAGAGGATTTCTGAGTTCGAGGCCAGCCTGGTCTACAAAGTGTGTTCCAGGACAGCCAGGGCTATACAGAGAAACCCTATCTCGAAAAACCAAAAACAGAGAGAGAGAGAGAGAGAGAGAGAGAGAGATTCATGTATATAGATAGAGTTGTATACAGATACAATTATTATTATATTACTATTGTATACAGATAGAATGACAGATCATGCAGATTAGGTTCCAGTAAATAAGATTTTAGGAAAAGTACGAGTAGTTAAGTATTTCTGAGACATTTTTCTGGAACACAACACCTGTATAGCAAAGACTTCTGTGTGAATAAGAATCTAAAAACAGATGCCACAGATGAAACAGTTCTGACATCAAGAGAGTTCACTCTCTGGTTCCTTCCTCTCTCCCTGCTCCCTGTCTTTTTGTATCTATCTTCTGCTCTCTTTCTCTCGGTCTGTCCCCTGCACTTTTTATTTTTCTCTTTTGTTATCTCACTTTTTACTTCAATAATGTTCTCAAAACTCACTGCTAAAAACTTCAGGATGTTCAAATTTATTGAAGTACTTAAGTATCCCAATTGAGGATTCTCTGTACTTTTACCCAACTGCACTGAATATTTATGTTACCCAAAGCTCACACACCTACCACTGCCCTGATCAAGTAGCTTCCGGAGTTTACTACTTTGCATAAATCTTCTCCTGGTTCTTATTTATGTACAAAATTTGTGTATTCTCCCATGAATGCTGCACAAAAGTCCCTGCAGTTCCTTGGATTTTAAGTTACAAATCTTGCTTTACAAACAGCTTATATGTTACTGCTTCTGCCTCATTACCACATACTCTGTGAATTTTTGCCATCTGGCTTTGCCTTGAGAGTACACTGAATACTTGCTTAGACACCACACACACACACACACACACACACACACACACACACACACACACAAATAATAAAAGCCACCTTCAGCAGCTAATGTGTATTTTCTTCTTCAAAACATTTCAGTAATTGGTTTTGTTGTATAAGAGTTAAAACTTTTTTCTTAGTTTCTGAGACTAAAAGCTTTACTAGTGTTGAAATAAAAATGTGCTACTCTTCTTCCTGAAATGTTTTGCCATTTCACTTTGTAAATATAAGTTTTGCTTTTTTTTGTATGACATAACCCTATCTACTTCATGCTCTTATACAACAAATCTATCACATGCCATATTACCAGTGAATACAGCCTAAGAAGAATACAGACAAATGTTTTTCATACCATTCTGTCTCCAGCATCTATTCTAATATTAAGTATAGCTTAATAGGTGTATCATTCCTGAAAGAAGACACAGGGGCCACATATTTTGTTTATTTTAGATATTTCTCAAGAAAAAATATTAAGACAGAATACCATAGCCTTTTGAATGTTTGGATTTATCTTTGCAAACCACCTCAATTGTATCATAAATTTGTTTTGTTTTGTTTTGTTTTGTTTTGTTTTGTTTTGTTTGTGACAGGGTTTCTCTGTATAGCCTTGGCTGTCCTGGAACTCACTTTGTAGACCAGGCTGGCCTCATATAATTTTCCATATTGTACAGTATCATAAGAAAGGGAATGTCTGGGGCTGGTGAGATGGCTCAGCGGGTAAGAGCACCCGACTGCTCTTCCGAAGGTGATAAGTTCAAATCCCAGCAACCACATGGTGGCTCACAACCATCCGTAACGAGATCTGGCTCCCTCTTCTGGAGTGTCTGAGGACAGCTACAGTGTACTTACATATAATAAAATAAAATAAATCTAAAAAAAAAAAAAAAAAAAA
>LR750031.1:0-192102 GCA_902729485.2 Mus minutoides | reverse complement strand
GGGAATGTCCTGCTAAACTAATATACTATGAAATTAATTATAAAATTAGTAGAGGAATTATATTCACTTAAATGTAATATCAAATATAAAACAATTTATAATATTATGCTTACACACATATTTTCTGAGATGTTTGTACACAAAACTATATCTAGATAGATAGATAGATAGATAGACAGATAGACAGATAGACAGATGGATAGATAGAGCTAGACATATATAATTCACATTAGGGGCACACTTATTTGAGCAAATTGTTATTGTGCAGCCACTTGAAAGTTCTAGAAATTAGTATAAAATGGTAAGGAGAAAAGCTCATCCAGTTAAATTCACTATATTATTCCCAAATGACATATAAAGTTGTCTTTGGCTCAGAAAGAATACTTTGATAATATTTAAGCAAAAATGAGAAAGTCAGCATTCACAGGACTTGAGTCTTTTTTTTTTTGGCAGTAACACCTATAACACCTAAATTATTGAGATTTAACTCATCCCACAAACTTTGCTCATGTGCTTCCCAATCTTGACTTTGTAGGACTAGAAATAATCTGATTTACTGTCATAAGGAATTAAAATAAAACAGCACTAAAGCATTCATACCAAAAGAAACATGGAGATAAAAGTTCTAGCTCTGTTCACTTAAATGAATGCCTAGAGAAGTCAGAGAGATAGGGAAAGATTTCTACAAAATATAAATATCTATGAAAATTCCAAGTGTTACTTTGATCATCTCATGATAGCAAATTATAGATAATCAAACTATATTATACATGAAGGTGCCGGGCGTGGTGGTGCACACCTTTAATCCCAGCACTCAGGAGGCAGAGGCAGGTGGATTTCTGAGTTCGAGGCCAGCCTGGTTTACAAAGTGAGTTCCAGGACAGCCAGGGCTAGACAGAGAAACCCTGTCTCGAAAAACAAACAAACAAAAAACAAAACAAGAAAACAAAAAAAACAAGACAAACAAACAAACAAACAAAAACATGAAGGTCCATAGGAGAACAGAGTGGGAGGAACCATGCTGGAGCAGAGGTAGTGGAAGTCTGTTTTTTGAAGCTTTTGTTTTCTGGTATAATTTTTTATTTTTCATTGTTTTCTTTATCTGTTAGCTCCTTAAATTTTTCTGTTTTTCATATCTTTTTATTAATTTTATTATTTTACAGTTTAGTCATTGCTTCCTTCCTGATCTTCCCTACAGTTCCTCATCCTATTCATCCTCGCCCCTGCCTCTAAGAGGATGTTCCCTCCACTTACAAGGCCAACCAATCCCCTGAGGTCTCAGGTCTCTTGAGGGTTAGGCTGTTTTACGCATTGAAGCCAGACTTGGCAGTCCTCTCCTATATATGTGTTGGACCTTAGACCAGCTAGTGTATGCTGCTTGGTTGCTGTCTCAGTGTCTCATAGATCTTAGGGGTCCAAGTTGGTTAAAATTGCAGGTCTTCAGGCTGCCCAATCTCCCCTTATCTACTCAATATAGGACACAAAGTTCTAGCTAGAGCATTAAGAAAACAAATGGAGATCAATGGGATACAAATTGGCAAAGTAGAAATAAAGGTAACACTATTTGCAAATGATATGATAGTATACATAAGGGACCTTAAAAATTCTATCGGAGAACTTCTACAGCTGAAAAACAACTTCAGCAAAGTGGCTGGATATAAAATTAACTCAAAAAAACCAGTAGCTTTCCTTTATACAAATGATAAAGGGACTGAGAAAGAAAATAAGGAAACAATAGTCATAAATAATATAAAATATCTTGGTGTAATGCTAACCAAACAAGTGAAAGATCTGTATGACAAGAACTTAAAGTCTCTCAAGAAAGGAATCAAAGAAGAGTTCAGAAATGGAAAGAGATCTCATGCTCATGGATTGGCAGAATTAATATAATAAAAAATAGCCATCTTGCTGAAAGCAATCTACAGATTCAATGCAATCCCCATCAAAATTACAACTCAATTCTTCATAGAGTTAGAATGAGCAATATTCAAATTCATATGGAATAGCGAAACACCCAGGATAGTGAAAACGATTCTCAACAAAAAAGACTTCTGGGGGAATCAGCATCCTTGACCTCAAGCTGCACTACAGAGCAATAGTGATATCTGTTAACATCTGACTAAGACAAATGCAGATACTTACAGGTAACCATCATACTGGGCCTAAACACCCCAATTGAAGAGTTAGTGGAGAAGGACTGAAGGAGCTGAAGGGGATTGCAACCCCATAGGAAGAACAACAATATCAAATAACAGGACTCCCCAGAGCTCCCAGGGACTAAATCACCAACCAAAGTGTTTATGTGGTTGAGTCCATGGCTCCAGCTAAGTTTGTAGCAGAGGATTGCCTTATCTGGCATCAGTGGGAGGGGAGGCCCATGGTTCTGTGGAGTCATGTTGCCCCAGAGAAGAGAGATGCTAGAGAGAGGAGGTGGAAGTGGGTGAGTGAACGGGTGGAGCACCTTCTTAGAGGCAAAGGGGAGGACACATGGGAGGAGAGGACTTTGCAGATACTCAGAGACCAGGAAGGGGTGACAATATTTGAAATGTAAATAGATAAAATAATCAATTATTTTAAAAACACTACATGGTATTGTTACAGAGATGGGTAGATCAATGGAATAGAATTAAAGATGCAGAAATAAGCCCACACATTTATGGTCACTTGATCTTTGACAACGAAGCCAAAAATATACAATGGAAAAAAGAAAGCATCTTTATCAAATGGTGCAGGTCTAACTAGCAGTCTGTGCATAGAAAAAAAAAATAAAAATAGATCCATATTTTCACCTTGCACAAAGCTCAGGTCCAAGTAGCTCAAAGTACTAAAAGTCTTTATGACTGAAGTTATTTCTGTCCTTGTCATTCCCTCTGTCACTACCTACAGAATCTTGAAAAATTACCTAATAGTTGTCTAACAGACCCAATTATTTCATAAGTAATTTACTGTGCAATGACAAAGCCAAGCTTTTACTATGTTATCCACAATCTTGATGAACATCGTCTAAAATGTCTACAATTTTTATTTTGAAATATTTCATTTGGCCCTATCACCAACTGTTCAGATACTCTAACTTTCCCTTCAACTAAACTCCTTAAGAATAATTGCTGTTATCATTAATTTGGCAATTTGTTTTTCTTTGTTCCAGCAAAGACTTAATATGGCTCATTTGGCAATTAATCATGTAGTGTAGTATATTATTCCTCATGGCATCTGTTCTGCTATTTTATCAAACTATTATTCATGCTTTCCTTTCCACTGAATACTTGACTTTGCTCTCCTAATCAGACACTAAGAGCCATTATAAATGGGCTGCACTTTGACTTTCTAGACACACCCACATTCCCAGGCTCATTCATGACGTTAATTATCCTTAAAAATGAATAGAGGAGCACATTCCTTCTAAATTGTGATGATAGACAGTTCTCTTGAGAAACACAACCAACAAAAAATACATAAAATATTAACAATTCATACTTGCACCTAACACATTCCCTTTATATTTCTTCAGGCGATAGAAAGTTGTCAACCACTCTCAGGAATTGGCATTGATGCCTCCTTTTCCCAAAGCTCATCTTCTTTCCAGGAAAGTTCATATAAAATAGCTTATCAATGACAAGTTGAAAGTATCAGCCCCATTACTCTAACTGTGATAGCTCTAAGAGCCATATCAGCTTAGAATGATCCTAGTACCTAGTTCATTACATGAGTGACTCTTCTGTTGCTTGTTAATTTTTTGAATCTTGTTATTTCCCTTTCTTCTACAGAATTTCTACCACTAATGTCCATTCCACAGAAAATATTAAATGAGTTCAAAGTACATCATCATCTCTTATTTATCCACCAGAATCTCTTAATTCTACTTAATAGTCAGTTACAAATTATTATCTTCAAGACAGTATGATGACATAGAGGGCAAAGTTATTTGCCTACACGTCTGACAATTTAATTCAATCTCTAGAACTCACATCATGAAAATATTCGATTCCTCCACATTGTTCTTTGAACTATACAACTTCACTTACTATTCCAATTCCATGCTGCATGGTCTATTCTAGTGTTAAGATTAAATTTAACAATAGACACCTATGTCAATCCACTGTTGTGTTTTTACTGAATATTAAATCAGGTGCGAAGCACTCTAAAAGTAAAGAAAAAAAAAGAGTACTCTTAGAAGAAGAAAAAAATTCCTCCTTAGCTAAATATTTATTTACAGTCATTAAAAAGTCCTTTAAGAGAAACTTGAGATGAATCTTGAGATTATAGTATTTGGGAGAGAGAGAGAGAACCACTGAAGTAGAACAAAATCTGAATGAAGGCAGAATATAAGCCACATCACTTTCTGTAGTATAAATATTCTCAACATTGTTTCTTTCAAAATTTTGACCATTTAATAAACATAAAAAGAATTCCTCCCTTTCCTATAGTTATCCTGCTATAAGCCCAACTAAATTATCCTCAATATTATGGTTTGTGAAAAGTAGAAAGCGAATTGAAATCCAATATTCATTCATGCTTCTGTATCCTGACTATGGATACAATATGATCAGCAGCCTCAAACTCCTGCTGTTGGCTTTCTCATCACTGATGGTACCCTCCAACTGGGAGTCAAAGTAAATCCTTTCTCTCTTTGATTCTCTAGGTCATTGTGTCAGTCACATCAGTAGGTAAAAGATAAACCTTCATAACTTCTTTCCTTGTGTTCAGCCTTTCCTAGCTAGTGCCCACTACAGTCAGAACAATATTCTAACATGCACTAATCAAGACACTGAAATTTGAGTTGGGGGGGCAGAATTGAGAGACCAAGAGGGGATAGGACTCCAAAGGAAGACTAACTGTGTCAACAAACTTGCACCCTCAGGGGCTCCCAGAGACAGAAACAGCAACTGAAGAGCACACTTGGGCTGGAACGAGTTTCCACGCCCCACGCCCGGACATATTAGCAGATGTGCAGCTCAATCTTCATGTGGGTCCCCTAACAACTAAACAGTAGGCTCTCCATGACTATGTTGCCTGCCTGTGGTTCCTGTTCCCCTGACTGGACTACCTTGTTTGATCTCAATGGAGAGGATGTGCCCAGTCCTGCCGTGACTTGCTGTGCCAGGGAGAACTGGTACCCAATGGGAACTTCCCTATTCTCAGAAGAGAAAGTTTGAGGGGTTGTAAAGAAGGACGGGAATGAGGAGCCACAATCAGGATGTAAAATGAACAAATAAATAAATATAAAACTTTCAGCCATTTAGAAGCATGAATATGTGTACAATTCTTACTCACATCTATAGCTTCATTGTATTAGTCCCTAACCTTGTTCATCTTGCATAAATCAGTCTAGTCCTTCTCTAGTCCAGCTTGTGCATATACATTTTTTTCTGTATTTATATGACACTTTTCTTACTACTCATCTTTTTCTTTTAAGCAACTCAATCAATATTTTACTTCTCTCGATTTTTCAATTATCCTAGAAGTTACAACTATTCACATATTGATAACTCATAAATTTAATTTAAATTTATAAAAGAAGAGACCAATGGTCCAATATCCTACAAAAGTAACTAATAGGCTATTAAGGAATAACCAGAATAGGAGTAGTCTTCCCTAAGGAAGAGTTACAGAATTTGGTTTTCCTATACCAATTCTCAGCCTTGAGCACATACATATAACTATGGTTATACAGACTGGGCAAGTTGCAGCTGTATATTTAGGAATGTATATGCAAACATATACATGAAAAGATTATGTTGAGGGAGGAAGATCTGCATATTATTATATTATCATGTCTGACATACACACACATATATACACACACATGTACACAAAAACATATATAATTATATATAACTATAGTTAATGAAATAAGAAGCCATGTGTTTGAAAGAGAACAAAGGGCAATATATGAGAGAGTTCAGAGAGAGGAAAGGTAAAGGAAAAATGATGACACTGTATTCTAATCTCAAAAATAAAAATATAATTAAAAAATAAAATATTGCAACTGAACCAAACAAAAGTTAGTGAAAAATTCCACCCTCCTCAGTAACTCAGGAATGATTTTAAGACTATAGAGATCATCACCCCTCACTATAAAGTTTTCTTTCTGTCCTATATTTTATGACCCTCTTCCCTTTATCTGCTCCAAAGTCATGTTTAGATTTGCCAATTATTTAACTGTGCCTATCTTTGTCCATTGCTAATAAACAATACTACCAGGAATTGGGCCCCTCCTCGACACCACATGGAATGTATCCCAAGTTAGGCCAGTCACTAGTCAGTCATTCCTTCTGTCTCTGCTCCATTTATGTCACTGTATTTCTTTTAGACAGGGCAATTTGGGGTTAAAGAATTTACAAGTGGGCTGATGTGCATATCCCTTCACTAGAGTTCTTACCTGTCTACTGGAAATGGTGTTTTAAGTTTCCACATCTGCACTGTTGGGCATTTTTCTGCACTGTTGGAAATTTCAGCTAAGATCACGCATGGAGTACAGGAGGCCTCCCCATCTCAGGTCTCTGGACTTCCTAGAGATTCACTAAACACCCACCCCCAGAAGCTGCATATTTCCCTTCATTCTCTTGGCCATCTGGGCCTCTCTCTATCTCACTAATTTATTAATCTTGACTGTTGTGGAAAATTTTCAGTTTCTGTAAATTATAATCATAGTTGTATATTAGAAAGTTATTATTAATTTTATCAATTATTTCTATAGTCAAGAATTAAGTAACAGTACTAGGAGATGTTTCTTTTCCATGTTAAACTACACAGGGTACTTGATTAAAGATAAGAAAACAAGGACTGTTGACTGAAAAACTCTCCTTCATTATGAGGGAGAACTGATTTCTCAGTGGAGCAGAACCAAGTCACATGGCTCTAGCACATGAAAATAAACCAAAAGAACACAGCTGCTGCCAGAGAGAGCTTAAACTAAGGGGCTGAGAACTGCTGTGCAAACAGACTGACTGGTTCCATGAGTGCTAGGAGGAATACAGTGAGAGACAGAGAGCAGATGGCACTTCCTACAAACAAATAATAAAAACAGAGCTATATAAATATTGAGACTTTTGATCTTTAAAAAAATTAGGTCAAAAGCAGGAGGTAAGAAGCCTAGCCTATATCAGAGAGTAGAAACTTAGGCCTTGAGAATTATACATAGATCTAGAAAGAAAGGGATATGCTACAATATGCATCCACAGAGATATTAAACTCCAGAGTAGGGAGGATTCAGATTTGCATAGAAGTATAAATAATTTAGGCTATGATCTCACATATGTTGGAGCAGAAGACAAGAGAAACACTGTCTCAACAAATAATATTTGTTTAGATAGTTTTAACTGCTTTGAACTTTTTTTAATTATCAAAATGAATGTAGCTATGAGTTTGGTGGTTATATTAAAATTCTTCTGGGAGATAGGTCAAGTTATACCCTTCATGAATTCTGGTTACTAGACCAAACACATGCTATTTTGGGAGAGATACTCTGTATTTGTGTTGACAGGAAAGAATAAAAGACTCCGGACCCCTGCCAGAGTGATATGGATCAGATATGAAAGGGAAACTCCACCAGAAGATCTCAAAAAATTCAAGGAAATCAAACAAGACAGGTTACTTTGTTGCTGGTGATTTTAAAAATATGTAAGTTTGCTTCTGCTGGGCTCTGGAATCAGTAGCCAAGCACCAGCTAGTCAGCCCCCATGGCTAGCCAATGCTTTCCAGAGATCCTCACTAAGCTCTGAGAACAGAAAACCACCTGCGTTCACTTCTTGGGACACCTGGAGCTACCAATCACTTTTCATTTACACACTGTCCACGAACCGCTAATGACCAACCCATGGGCACACTCTCTCTCTTGCCCACCTGAGTCAACACATATAAAAAACACCAGACAATCTTAATATTTAAAAGTCAACCAGATTAACC
This sequence comes from Mus minutoides, assembly GCA_902729485.2. Classification (NCBI taxonomy): domain Eukaryota; kingdom Metazoa; phylum Chordata; class Mammalia; order Rodentia; family Muridae; genus Mus; species Mus minutoides. The sequence goes on along the minus strand of LR750031.1, from coordinate 184,194 downwards.
AAGGGCTAGGCACAGAATCTATAGTCCTAAGCTCACCAGCTATCTTATATTGGAATTCTTTTGGTGGCAGAGGCAGCCATCATGTCTAACAGCCCCACCCCCACCCCTGTCTACATTGTGTTCATGCTCCTCTCTCTACCTCCTGGCCAAAAAGGCCTTTCTCTATATCATGTCTTCCTCTTCCTCTCTGGGACCCAGAATATCCACCTCCATATCATTGTTGTCTTTATTTAGCCAATCAAAAGATTAGGAAGCCCTTGCCTACCTAAAGAGATCTCCTGATCCCTCAACATGGGAACAGCCCAATAACTGGCTTGGACATAAAAAGGTCTCTAGCCAAAATTTCAACTAAAATTAGTCAATGAATCTTGTCTATATAATCCTTAAGATTCTTCATGTTATCTATCCTTCATATGACATATACAAAAACTTATTACAATTGGTTATTAATAAAAATAACTCATAAAAAGACATATGTCTTTCACTTGCCTAAATAAGGAGCAAAATTTCATGCTTAACTGATCTTTGCTCCCTGCACAATCCATACAAATATCTTAATAGTACTAAAATTATGGTTGCGAGATTTATATATTACAAACATATAGCTTTGGCAAGATTCATCCTCAGAGATGCTGAATTGATCTCCTTGGTCCCCTCCTTCCTGATGCTGCCCAAATCAATTTCAGTGATTGCTGCTGATTCCAGATCATCTTGCCTCATCTAGCCTTTCAGACTGATATTGTCAACACTTCAGTCAAGCCCTGAGCCTTCTAAACATACAGAGACTGGATAACATATCCTAAAGGTTCTTAAGTGTAAACAATTTTCTAATTTTCCTACCCATCCCCACCCTTTAAAATAATTTCTTATTACCCCTAATGAACAGGAAGAAGCTATAGAGAGTCAACAGTTCAATATATTTGGGTTTGGGTGCTTGGTTATGTTTATTTCACAAAATATAAATAGCAGTTTCAAGGAATCATTTGGAAATGGTCATAAATTTGAACAGAGAGAAAATAAATGAGATGGGATACTAAATTTATTCTTAAACATTGTGCAGCCATAATCTTACATTGTTAGAAATCTTTGTAATTGATGTAAAATTGAAATTATAATTTCTTATGTTGGTACAGAATTTTTATAATGATACAAAATTAAGGTTTTCATTGGGATAAACCTATATATTGATACAAAATTTTAAATTAATATCATTACTCTTAGGTAGGTATTGTGCCTATACAGCTCATTTAAGAACAAGATAATTAAATAACACAAGTGGCCACTGGCCACTTCCCTGACTGGGTTTGGGGTGGGAGTGGAAGGTTTAGGAGCACCCAGGCTTTGATGTAGCAAAGACATTTTCAAATTAACTGGCATATATATATATATATATATATATATATATATATATATATATCCCATTCACAGATCTGAGATAGCTCTCCAGGGCATGTGCATGACTGTGACTCCCCAAGAGCTCAAAGTGGTACAGCCAAAAAACTTGCCTCAACAATGCACCTGGAGACCTGGCTCTATTATCTTGTATTTTTGCAACTTTTGACACATGCATATATATATATATATATATATATATATATATATATATATATATATATATATTGACTATGAATACTTTTCAGAATGCATTGCATTAGACAGTAAGACAGGCATTACAGCATTCCATTAAGAATTTTTTCTCCAAGTGTGCCATCTAAGTAGTGTTTTTATAACTTTTGCAGGTTCACAAAAGATATAATAACTGAATAATACCGTGTGGAGGTAACTAACAATAACTACCAAAATGAGTAAATTCACAGAGAGAAACAAACCGTTCTCTGAATCTGTTTCTCCAGAAACAGAGTTGTGGCTTTAGTGCTTTCCCTATTTTTGAATTTCTTGTGATAGTTTTAAAAACTGCTTCTTTTGCCACTATCTCTGGATGTTAAGGAAATATTTCCTGATGAAGAATAATGTAGTAAACTTTCTTAGACTTGTGAAAAATAAATAAATAGGTTTTTAAAAATGTATTAAATAACCATTTTTCTGTTAAAATCAATAATCATGAAGTACTATACACACAAAAATTTCCTTCAGATGAAAACAATTGAAATTCTAATAATGCAGAATGTAGCTTAAATTATTTTTGGTAGATGGGGACACAAAATGAGGGGGGATGTTTTATTAATATTGGTATTGATTTTAAAAGAAATACCATTAATCATTTTCTACATTATAAATATAATCTTATATGCTATTGCAATTATCTTTTATTATTTTAAGTAGAATTAAACAACTGTAAGTATATGGCAGAAATTATGATTTACCATTTTAGTTATACTTATAATAACAAATGTTACAGCCATCATGCCACTATTCAATGACAGATGGCACATGATATGGAAAAGTCTCATTATATACATTCACTTTGCCTGAAATATGCTATATTAAAAATGCATCTGCCCATATTAAAGCTACTTCTCAATTTTCTCTGTCAGAGTAAGCAACTTATTAGGTAGCATGTTTGATGAGAGCAATTAAACTCACATTTTTTTCCAGAATGGTAACATCTTTCAGAGCTAAAACACAAAGCATCAAACAAAAGCAACAAAGGAGAAAGGAGAAAAATCTGCCTTGTCAATTTTCATTAAAGTTTTTTTTTTCTATTTCCCCAGTTGTCAAAACCACAATAGGCTACATTGTGATCTTCATATCCCATATGTAAAAATATGCAGCTGATCATCCAATAGGCTAAACTGTTCTATGATATCTGAAAAAAAAAGTCTAAGTCGGCTTTATCTGGAATATAAATTAAAAGAGGAAACTTTTTACAACCAAATTGTGAAGAGTAAAAACAGGGATAATTTTAATCTGTGCTGCATCTGACATAGTGATATAGGCAGCAGGGCAAAAAACTTCCTAGGATTTGGCCTGTCGTTCAGGATCTCTAGTACTCATCCTATTACTCCAATAGCTGAATGAGGTGCACTTAATGTGTCTCTTCAATTTCAATACACTTCATTAGCATGGTTTAGGCATTAACCAAGAACCAGCTTCTATCAGGGTCTTTTTGAGTGATCCTCCTTTAATATCAGTGTGGTCTTCATGGTTTATATAATTTTCTCAGGATAATCAGCTTCATTTCAGGTATTCACACATTACAGCTTCTTTGTATTTACATAGACATCTATTTCCTAGTGCTCCCTCTGGCTCTTCTTTTCCTCTTGACCCTTCTGTTGCATATTCTTCATCCTTGCCTTCTATATTGTATTCTTTATTTTATACTTTGACTTTCCAAGAAGCGGCCACGGTTTAATTAAGTAATCACGTCTGGTTGAGTGTACAAGTGTTTTCCATACAAGGTTCTTTACAGGTCTTTGTCCACTATTGATTACGTTGGCTATGAAGAAATGAGGGGCACCCTTTTTGTTTTTTCTCTTGCTGTGATTAGACATGCTGACCAGTAGGTAAAGAACACTTACTGCTCTTATACAGTATCTTATTTCAGTTTCCAGAAAGTAAGCCAGGTATCTCATAACTGCCTGTGACTCTAGTTCCAGGGGATGAGATGTCACCTGGCCTCTGAAGGCACCTGTACACACGTGCTACTCATAAACTCTCTAAAGCATGAATGCATACACACGATAATAAATTAATTTAAAGAATATTATAGTAAAACAAAACAACTAAAAAGAAGGGAGGATTTATCTAACTTACACTTTCATACCATTCATGAGTGGGATAAGTAGGAGAGAAACCCAAAGAAGGAGTTTGAATCTGACACAATGAAGGAACACTGCTTTCTAACTTGCTGACATTTTCTGACTTGGCTAGCCTTCTTATACAGTCCAGGATCACCTACCCAGGTAATAGCAGTAGGATAGTACAGCCTACATCAATTAACAATCAAGACAATCCCACCCAAACATGCCCACAGTCCAATTTGATATAGATGATCCCTCAAACATGACCCAACTCTCAAGTACCTATAGCTTTGTTGAGCCAAAAATTAAAGCTAAGAACAATAGGTTAGGAAAGTAGACTAGTAACATAGAACCTGTGTAGTTTCCCTTGGCCACTGATCAGTTTTAGAGATGCCTCCCTTTGCAAAGGAACTAAATGTGCACCAACATCTCTTACATGTAACTGGCATCTCCTGCTTCCCAAATGTATTTATTGTATGTTCATCTCAAATTTCAATGCAATCTATTTTCTCTATATAACTTGTTTTAGCTCACATTTCTAGAAATTTGCTCCATTTTTTTCATGTGTTTTTATTCTGACCATTTACCTATATCACTTACTGAAATTCTACTTTTTAAAAATTAGGATATAAAGGAACCATATATCTTCTCCCTGATATTTTACATCTCTAAACCAATTATGCACTATTTTATATACTAAATGTGTTTTATTTACAAAACTCCATTTTAATATTTCTTTAAAAAGATGAGAAATTCACTTCCTCTCTGTCCAAAGCACCACACAGGCTAATAAATTTGATTTAGAGTTCAGTAGATACTCACTGCACACACCAATGTAATTATACCATAATACTTATTGAACGCCTTAGATCTTTAAGACAAGATTGTAACAGCTGGGATCTGCATTAGTGAACAGTAAAGAGTAAAAATCACTAATATGTTAGAATTTGAATTGTATCAGTGGAAAAAACAAGAAGGGATTTCCACCATATGGAAAAAAAAAAACAGTAAGAGAGTTACACCGTGTGTGTGTGTGTGTGTGTGTGTGTGTGTGTGTGTGTGTGTGCGTGTGCGTGTGCACATATTGAGGAAGTTGTGTATGTGTGTTAGGAAAGAAGGAAGCTATTTTTATGAAGAAAATGCATAGACGAAAAGTATACTACAAACTGCATAGTTACTCATTTTCATGGAAAAATCGGAGGGGTCCTCATGAAAAATCCTATGTTAAGATAATTAGGCATAGGATTTCCTGATCTCTAATGAAGAACTCCTTGTAAAGGGAATGGCCAAGTACCAGTCCCCATTGGTGAAAGTATGCCTGCTAAGTCCAGGAAACAATAATGATGTCATAATGAATGAGGGTACCACATTTTCTGTATCTATTCCTCTGTTGAGGGACATCTGGGTTCTTTCCAGCTTGTGGCTATTATAAATAAGGGTGTGATGAACATAGTGGAGCATGTGTCCTTATTACCAGTCGGAATATCTACTGGGTATATGAAGTAGATGCTCACAGTCATCTATTGGATGGAACACAGGGCTCCCAATGGAGGAGCTAGAGAAAGTACCCAAGTAGCTGAAGGGGTCTGTAACCCTATAGGAGAAACAACAATATGAACTAACCAGTACCCCCTGAGCTCATGTCTCTAGCGGCATATGTAGCAGAAGATGGCCTAGTTGGCCATCATTGGGAGGAGAGGCTCTTGGTCTTGCCCCAGTACAAGGGAATGCCTGGACCAGGAAGCAGGAGTAGGTGGGTTGGGGAGCAGGGTGGGGGAAGGGTATAGGGGACTTTCAGGGTAGCATTTGAAATGTAAATGAAGAAAATATATAATAAAATGTGTTTTAAAATTTATGGTAAAGAACTAAACAGAATTCTCAACAGAGGAATTTCAAAAGACCGAGAAGCACTTAATGTTCAATGTCCATCATCATCATGTAAATTCAAATCAAACTACCCTGAGATTTCATCTAGAACCCATCAGAATGGCTTAGATAAAAACAAACAAACAAACAAACAAACAAACCTCCGTCACTGGTATTGGGAGTGCAAACTCGTACAACCACTTTGAAAATCAATTTGGCAGCTTCTGTTGTAGAAAAAATTCAAGCCCAATCCAGGATTTCTACCCTGCCTGTGATTATTCAGTTCCAAGACAAAAGACTCACATGACCTTAGTATTTATAATAAGCCTTTATCAGCACTATGTTGTGCAGATATACATCCTCTATGTTATTAAAATTTATTTTCTACTTATAGCTCCAAGTTTTTACTTACTATGTTTCACCTAGACTGCTCTTAACTCCAACTGGCCAACCCCCAGGGCCATGTTTTCTTGATTCCTAACCCATGTCATTCTTCTTCTTTCTCTACCTTCTTCTCTCTTCCCTAGTGATCTCTTCTGACTCCAAGGCCTAGGACACTCATCCCTGCCTATATCAATTCTGCCAAGCTTGTCTGGAAGAAAACCACCCAAACAAACAAAAGGAATCCATAAACCTTTTACAAAAATCATGGGTTAATGTGGTCACTATTAAAAATCATGGACACCTGAAAATTCATTTGCATTTGTAAACAATTACTAAGTTCACTAAAGGCAAATCTTAATCAAAATACCTTTGTGAGAGGCAGGTGGATTTCTGAGTTCGAGGCCAGCCTGGTCTACAGAGTGAGTTCCAGGAAAGCCAAACCCTGTCTCAAAAAACTTAAAAACTCAAAAAAAAAAAAAAAAACCAAACCAAAACAAACAAACAAAAAAAAAACCTATGTGGACCCGTTTCTGTATAAATAAATAAAACTGAAATGATAAAAAAGAAAAACTAGTCACAATATTTGTTTTTAATCTTAACTTTTATTACCTTACGATCACAAAATATTCAGTCAATATAGTCACTCTCCCTCGCTATCTCTCTCTCTCGCTCGCTCGCTCGCTCACTCGCTCTCCTTCCATTAAAAGAATGCAACACTCCCTTGTAATAGAAATATTTTGTTTAAGGGATTGGTGAATATGTGATAACACCTTTTTAATGTATTTTTAATGGGCCTAATATTGCTCTAGATTTACACCCATGTGTTCTCATTCATTTACTCTTAAAATGATGACTTCAATCTGCATTTCACTGATGAAGAAAATGAAGCACAAGAAAGATAAGCACCAACAGCCCTACACTAGAAAATTGCAGGGACTGTGATAATACAGACCTGTGAGATTTGTCTTCACAATTGCTCTTAACTACTATTTTATTTTGCATCTCAAGAAATATGATTCATATGTTGCCTGAGGCATATGAGAAATTCCACAGATGTTCACTGAATTTGACTGTAGGACATCAGCATGATTTTCATTCTCAAATCTAGACATAATCTTTCATCAAGGATTTCACAGACAGTTCCTAAAAGCATCCATGAAGCTCGAGAGGTGTTTTCAGGTAGAGAAGATAAGAACACCAAGGGATGCAATCTGGGCCACTTACAGATAGAGTGGTCACAGCTGTTCATACCCCAGATGACTACCTCTCCTTTTAAGAGCAAAACCCAAATGCATCTGAAGCAGTCCAAATGTACAACCAGGTAGTTAACATCCATTTCCTTGTTGAAATGCCCCATATGCTAGACTCTGATTAGTTCTCTTGGCACAAACACACATACTAATCTAGACTGGTTGCTTTCTGGCTGTGGTATTCTGTAATAAAGTGAAACAGAGAGTCAAACAAAAATGAAATGTCAGCTCAGTGCCAACATGATTCTGATCTTCCAATTTCATTCAGAGTTCAGCTTTCAACTAGGGCCCTAGAGTGAGACCTTCAGTAATACACTGGTAACATTCTTGAGCTTCTACCTGACTCTTCAGCGTGTTTCTGTGCACTACCTCACTACCTCACAATTGTTTTTAGCATGCTAGATTTAAAAAGTAAAAAATTTACATTATATATTTATAGATTATGGCTATACATGTCACAAGGACATTTTTTGTAATGAAATACTTTTGTTTGTGACTCCATAGTCACAATTGGATTTAAAGTCTACTCTATGAGGTGGAATTTATATCTGATAACTCTAAATTGACCAAAATCTTAAGACTATATTGGTCATGGGCCCTAGGAAAAAAATCTACTACCATTATTTTGCTGAAGGAACATAGAAATAAAATAAAATAAAATAAAATAAAATAAAATGCTATATCAGTGCCTTGAACATTTCTCTTTATTTATTAATGTTTAAAAGTCAATTCTAAAAGAAATGTAACACTTTGAAACCATGTAGCTACCATTAAATAATCAATTTTCTACTTATGACATCAAAATTTATTTATTTATTTATTTATTTATTTATTTATTTATTTTAAAGTTTATATCCTCTGGATAAGCTCAAGGCTTATGGGCTATCCTAGTAGGAATATGGAAGAGTTTGTTACTGAGAATGAATTGAATTGTGTGGATCTGGCCCAAGAAGATTCAGTAGAGAATTTCAATATGTGGCCCAAAGACTGTTTTTGTGGTATTTTGCTGAAGAATGTGGCTACTTCTTGCCTTTGTCTAAAGAGCCTGCCTAAGGCTACAGTCAAGAGACTCAGATTAATTGAGAGAAAAAAGGTCTCATAAATGCCCATCATAGAATTTGTTCTCTGGTTAAATCTCATAAAGAGCATTTTAAACAAGAATATAAAGCCGGGAAAGGAAAAATATAAAAACCATGGTTTGAGCATTAAAAGGAAGTGAAATGGTGCTGAATCCTGTATTCAAGGATATTAAATTGAATTAAGGGAGTAGTGTTATGGGAGCAAGCTAAATGTAGGTACAGGCATGGCAGTATAAGCCTTTAATCCCAGGAAGCAAAGACAAGCAGATCCCTGAGTTCAAGGCCAGCCTAGATCAGAGCAATTTCTAGATGAAGAAAACCTTAAATCCAGGCTGTAGAACTACACATTTAATCTCAGTGATTAGGAGATGGGCATGGAGATCTCTGAGTTCAATGTCAGTCTATGTAGCAAGTTCCAAGACAGCCAAGAGTAGGCAGTGAAGGACTTGGAAAACAGAAAGCTGATGATAATGTAATAGAACAAGGGGACCATTTTCCACTCCCAGCAAGCAACAGTACTCGGAAACTTTGGTCTCTTGGCTCTGACTTTATAATTACAAGTTATATTTCACAGTGGCAGGGTAGTTAATGCATTTAAAACCCAAAGCTGCTTATCACTTCATATACTTACTCAGAAGAGGAGAGGAATGAATGGGTGTATGCACTGTTTGATCAGTTTTTCCAGTCTTACATAGCAGAGTAGCTTCCCAAGGAATGGTGCCACACACAAGGGCACATCTTCAAACTTCAATTAAGATGGTGTCTCACACACAACCTCAGAGACCCACTGTCAATGTGACTTTACATTGTTTTTCATTGACAATGAGCACAAACCTTCCCTTGGAAGCTCTTAAGATGATGACAATCACTGAATAAGATAAAGTATTCCAAGTTAAGGATTGTTAAGTTTTAATATATTGTTATTTGAGATGAAATGAAAACTCACATTTGACACTAAGAGGTCAGATACAAAATGTTACAAAGATCTGTAAACTGCAGTATGACATGAAAAATACAGTGTGACAGAGAACAAACCACAGAATGATGTTATTTGAGGAAAGATTTTGTTTTGAAGACAGATTTAAGAAGAATGGGAATTGACACGGTAGATGGCAACAAAAACAAGTAAACACGGAGGTAATAGAGAAAAGTTTTAAAAATGCATATTCCATCCACTGAATTCCTCCTAACTTCCTTCCATTATACATACCCTGAACCCTGGGTGCTGGAAGCTTAAACCACACTCACCATTTTGAAATCATGATGTACTTGTTTTCAATTCTCTGTCCTCAGCACTCTTTATTGTGCCATCACTATTGCAAGTTCCATGAATTCTCACAAATACCATTTCTTATGTGCAATCGCCTTTATTCTCTGCTCTACAATTTGTTCCTTATGCTGGGTTGTGAGCACAGAGGATATGAAACTGGGTTTGGCTATTTAGAATGAAGTGATGACCTTTGAAAGAACAATTTTACTGTGGTACTGCAGGCAGAAGCCAAAAAATAAAGGATTAAAAACAGGAGTGGGTGGTATTTAGACTGAAAATCTGTGTTCAGAGTTAGCTACTGAAGGCAGCTGAAAGATGAGATAGTGACTTTAAGAGAACGCAACCAAAGCATGAGGTAAACAATTAGAGGTGAAGTATATGTTGGAAAAATGTATCAGCTGAAAGATAATATTTAAGATATGAAAGAGTGGATGTAATTGTGTGGCAGAGAAAGTTTAAAAACAGTGATAAATATAACTAAAAGGGAGAGGGGAATTTTCACTAAGACTGAAAGGGAAAAAGGAGATGTTAGTACAGAAAAATTTGTTTAGATGGAAAATCGGAGATACTTTATGTTGATAGTCTTCTGTAACTAAGTTGTGATTATTTTGTTGAATGATCATATGAATTAAGTAAAAGAACATAAAAAGTTGGAATGAATAATAGAGGAAAACTATATGACTAAAAAATTAGAAAACCAAAGCCCTCATGTAACTAAACTGAAAAAAAAATCATATAAAATCCCTGAAGCTAAGTAGCAAAGTTATAAATATTAACATTTTCATTTTACATAATGGAAATTATTTGTAAAATTCCAGAATTAACAATGAGTTATGTAAGTCAGGAATTGGTGTAATTACCACAGGACTTATTTAAGCTGTTTCCAACAGCAAGCACAGAGACATTTTAATTGTGTAACAAATACATCTATGGACCTCAATCTGTCTCAGACTCAGGATTTTGGTGTTTTCACATCACTAAATAGTTTAAAAATAAGTCAAGATATTCAGGTCAGCAATGATCCATAAAACAATATTTAATGGTGTATATTATGAACATGAGTTTACAAATTTACAAATTTAGATTCATAAAAAAGGGACCACAGTCTGTAAGACCCAATAAGCAGCTGAAAAAATTCAGATGCAGAAATTTGCACCCAACCAACGGACAGAAGCTGCTGACCACTGTGATTGAAGTAGGGAAAGGCTGAAAGAAGCTGAGGTAGAGGGTGACCCTGTAGGAGGAACAGCATTCTCAATTAATCTGGACCCCGAAACATCTCAAACACTGGCCCACCAAACAGGCAACATACACCAGCTGGTATGAAGCGCCCAACACATATACAGCAGAGGACAGAAGTGTCTGTGTTCAGAGATGATGTACCTAACCCTCAAGATACTGGAGGACCCAAGGAGTCTAGAGGTCAGATAGAGTGGGGACATCTTTGTAGAGACAGGAGGCTGGGGAGGAGGTCTGGGATGTGGACCAGCCAGAGTGTGGACAGGGTGAGGAATAAAATCTGGAGTGTAAGAGAAAGAAAGAAAGAAAGAAAGAAAGAAAGAAAGAAAGAAAGAAAGAAAGAAAGAAAGAAAGAAAGAAAGAAAGAAAGGAAAGAGAGAGAAAGAAATCTTTTTTTTTCTTTTTTTAATTAGATATTTTCTTTGTTTACACTTTAAATGCTACCTCAAAAGTCCTCTATACCCTCCCCCCAACCCTGATCCCAAACCCACCCACTCCTGCTTCCTGGCCCTGGCATTCCCCTATACTGGGGCATATGATCTTCCCAAGACCAAGGGCCTCTCCTCCCATTGATGGTGCACTAGGCCATCCTCTGCTACATATGCAACTAGAGAATTCTTATTAAAGCTAAGCTGATAGCATTACAATCAGAATCTAAATTTGTTTTAAAATCCTAGAATGTAGTAACAAAGAAAACTTTTTTAAAACATAAGGTTACCTTTCTTGATTAAAATGCTTAAGGACAGACAACAGTATGGTTTAAAACTTAAATTCATATAAAACTGAAAAATAGTTCAGATAATTTACAAAAACAGTTTACAATTTACAGTGGCATAAATATTTCTTGTCACTTTAACCAACTATAAAATGCCTCAAGTAAATCATATCATTTATCTGTCTCAAAATATCACATTCAAGCAGTTGACTAAAAATACAGTAAAGTGTTTAAGAGTCTAGGTAGCTGTTTGAATACTCAATCTATCACTTACTACCTAAGTGATCTTGGAAATGTGATCTCAACATCCATGCCAGCTATTGCTTTTTGTGAAATAGAGGGAAAAAATACACATCAATAGCAGAAGGGTTTTTGTGAGACTAAACAGCCTGTTGTATAAAAAAAAAAAATAATCAATAGAACAGGCAGTATAAAGTGTGATTTTAGGAAATGTCGCCCATTCATTTCAATGTTCAACTAACAATTTTATGCTTACAGGTTTTTCCGATGATTGGATAAAAGTTTTAAAAATCAATCGCAATATTAAGAAGTACTTAATAATTTTTGAAACAGTTTAAAAATATTTCTAATATGTTACATATCCACATGGCATTTCTTGACAAAATAAGTGAGCATAACTATAATACACTGCTAAAACTTCCAAAATTGAATGGGAAATGATATGTTTAATATGAAAACATTACAGGAAAATATTTTTGATTGTTTTAAAAGTATCATGTCTTTATGATCTGTATTTATAAAGATGTGTTGATATTTGCAACTTGTAGATGCAAGTATAATATACATATCATTATGAATAACAATATATTCATTTAAATGTTTATTGATGAAATGCTAATGTGGAAGATTGCAATCAGTTACTGAAATTCGGTGTGAAATTCTTCATCCATAAACTGGATTCCATTGTTCCCCTTCACCTTCATTAGTCATTAATTTATTTTGATTTCCTTTCTCATATGAATACACAGTGTTTCAGGCATTAGTCAGATTTTACCCTACCCAAGGGATATTTTTGTTCAAAATTCTCCTTTTTATTACCAATTTTGTTATTCAGATGTGCCTCAATAAAACCTGATAAAAATTTTTACTATAAAAGAATTTAAAATGAGTAAATAAATAGCACTTGGGTTTACCTTACAGATTACTAACTCATAACAATTCTATTGAAATAGTAACATTTAGTGAAACAATTTTCACATATAAATATGTTTTAAATAACTCCATATTAATGAATGAGTTTAAAATTATATTTCTGAGGCTGAAGGCTGTAGCTCAAAAGTAGAGGCATTGCTTGGAATGTAAATGAAGCTGTATTCCATCCTTGTCACAAAAATAAACAAACAACATTTCCTGGTCTTTCTAAGAGGAAGAATGTTCCCAATCGAAGGACTATTACATAATATTTTAAATAGGAGTTCATCATGTCTATCTCTCCTTTGTCCCAGCTAACCTTGAGGTACATATCCCTCTGGATGGAGGACTTATTCCAAAATATCTACTGTCTCATATGCAAATATGTCAAACTTGACATTGAAAAGAAGAGTCAAGAGCACTGAGCCAGATGTTTTCTGAAAATTGAATGCTCACAGCCATACTGATGATAGGAGGGGTACCCTTTTCTCATCTGCTACAGGATAGCAGATTGGGGGTGATGGAGTGAGGATCCTGCCCCCCCCTTTCCTCTCTCCCTCCTCTCTCACACCCAATCCCTTCTTCTGCCTCCAGTAAATATTTTGTTCCCCCTTCTAAGTGGGATTGAAGCATCCACACTTTGCCCTTCCTTCTTATTAAGGCCTGTATAGTCTGCGAGTTGTATCATGGGTATTGCAAGCTTTGGGGCTAATATCAACTTATCAATAAATACATACCATAACGGGACAAACTAATAAGTAGCAGGTGATCATCCTGAGATGGTCTGCTTCAGATTATTATATAATCTGCAACAGGTTCACCCGTATTCAGCAAGGCTGTAAGGAATTCATTTTAGGAAATATTCCTGCCATTAATATGCTTTTCCTCTTATTATTAAACATATATAATAATCACTAAGTAATAGCACACCCTTTGGGGCAGATCTATGCACATCCATAGAAATGTACTGTCTCATAGTGATGCCATATAGACAAATAGATGACTTCTTAACTCTTAACGATGAGCCTAAAATTTTATCTGTGATTACTAAGTTCTTCTATAGTGGGACTGCTATTAGGCCCTTTTCTGGTAGTCAAAACTGCAATGAGAATTCTGCCAGTCTCTCAAGTGTCACCAGTTAATTGCTCTTAGATGGTAACCAGACTTTCTCCTACTCAGAACACATTCCAAGAGGTTGTAAAACAATTAACCAAAGGTAATAAAAAGGGAACTAATTATTTATTATAGGTACTAAGACAGAAGATAAAATATTGACTGGATTTATCTATACAAAACTTCACTAATAACTTAGTTTTGATTTTAAGCCTTCAGTGAACCTGTGCAGCTGAGACAGATGATAGATGTTTAGCGAGATAACTTCTCCTAATAGATATGCATGTAAACATTCTCTGTTATAAACTCCCATTTTAATTTATGATTTGATTTTTTTGTGTAAACTTGTGGTGAAATTTTTAACATGTGATCATGTATTCTGAAAGATGTATAAGTATTGAGGACAAAGAGAAGAGAGTAGAATTTTTTTCCTTTTCCCCTAAGAGAATGTTTTCCTTTATAAGAATTTTTCCCTTACTAGAATTTTTTCACTTTCCTCACTTAGGATCTTTCTGCTTTTCCCCTTAGATAGCTTTCATAGGAAACTTTCTACAGCTGAGTAATAATCTCTATAATCACTTCCTAAGTGTCCCTTTTTATTCCTATGACTTCGGACTAATAGGTTGAAAGTTAGAGCCGGGCAGTTCCTGCTGAGATAGTATAAAGGCTATTTACCTAATTCTTTGCAGTTTGAGGAGGAGCTGCTAAGTGCCAGAAACTAGTTTCTGGCCAAAGAGGATCACAGAAGGCAGATCAGCTACAGTAGCATAGTAACTTAGACTTAGATAAGCAAACTTTTTATTATGCAGCAATCCTAAATATTTTATAAGATAAAGTCTTACCCCTGAATCTCTTAAGAGCAAGTCTTATCCTCCTCCAAAGCTCTTCCCCCTCAGCTCCTCAAGAACCAACAAGAAAGAAGAACACCCCATCAGGGCTGGCCCCAAGCATATGTTTCCACCCTGTCAGGGCTGGCCCCCAGCAGATGTCATTTTGGGTCTGGGTTACATCAGATATATTTATAACATATTAATGATGACTAGGAATTGGATATTTAGGCTTGCTAAAGGTTTTTTTTAACTTTTTATTGAAAATATATTTAATACAATATATTCTCATGTTTTTCTCTTCTCTGTTCCTTGTAGATACTTTCTACCTCCCTACCCACTCAACTTTAAATTATTTTTTTCACTCATACAAACACATACACAGAGAGACAGAGAGACAGAGACAGAGACAGAGAGATAGTTGGAGACATAGACAGAGAGAATCTCAAAAAATCCACAAAACCAGAAATCAAAAATCAAAAGAGCAATAAGAAAAAACTGCCCAAAGCAAAATGAGACAAATGGTCGGTAAAAATAAATTGAGCCAATGTTGTGCTGGACAACTACTCCAGGACATGGGCCATATACTAAGGTGTGGCTAATATACCTACTGAGAATCTACTTTAGAAGTTATGTTTCCCTTTGCCAGCAGGTACCACTTAGTTAAGGTGGGATCCCCTGTTTACTTACTCTTCTCACTTCTGAGTTCCCTTAATTGATTCCAAATATATCTCAATAATAACAAGCTTGTAGTTGTAAACATTTTAACTGTTAGGGAGAATGAAAAATTTGCCTGAATCAGCTCTAAAAGTTTTAACAAATGTCTTTTTTTTTATGTAAAAGAGTAGGGGAAATTAAGGACAATTCCAAAGACCTAAACACAGGGACAGATTTCAAAAGCATCAGCAAACCTGTATTCATCTCTCAGGCACCAATTGCTTCCTCTTTTTTTTCACTGGATCACTGTTGTTCCTGAACGGCAATCTACTCTTTTTGTGTGTGTGATTGCTCTACTTTCTGCCTCCATCAGAACATTCTCATTGAACCTTTCCATTTTATACTTTTGCAGTTTACCTACAGACACAGCTCAGTTTCCTTTGCCAGATAAGAAATAGATACATCTGCTGGCTATCCTTAAGAGACTCCATTCAGAAGTATCTGTCCAAATGCAGACAAAGAAGAGGCGCCAACAACACCCCCTCATGAAAGAAGCTGTGCCTTTTCACAGTGACAGTTCCTTTAGAAGGTGGTATGAGCAGGCAAACATGAGCCGACATGTTGTACAGGACACCCAGGCAAGATTTAAGTTACCTCTTGCTCTTTCCTGAGTTGATCTTTGATTTCATTCAGCTTCTAGAGCCATAAAGCTTCTTTTAATTCTCTAAAATTTAATCTATGTCAAGCAGATTCTGACTGGGAAAACTTTCAATACTTGATTCAGTGTGTTTAGTAAGAATGAGTACCCGTTCTATGTACAGGTACAATTGCCCTTGCAAACTTAGTCATGTACCTGGAACCAAGCATTTTCTGCACTATAATATGGACATACATATCTTTGTCCTGGTGCTTTTAAAATAAAATTTAAAGATTGCTTATAGAAGAAATGAAACATGAACCTTGGTCTTTCAAATTACACAAGTTAATTGTGTCTAATAGCTGTATGAAAACTCTCAGCAGTCACAATTGTGTGACTTTAAAATCAAATTCTGTATTAAATTCTTAGCTATGTTCATTGGTTTTTTATATATTCTCACACTGTGGCACAAGGTGACCTGAAACCAACACTGTAGGCTAAAACTAACATCAAACTTGTTATAATCCTCCTACATAAGCCTACTGAGATCTAGTATTTCAGGTGTGCACCTATCACTACTTTCAAATTTTTATGACTATATTTTCTGTTTTGTTTGTATTGTTTGAGGTAAGTTCTCACTAGTAGATTTGGCTGTGCTAGAACACAGTATGTAGATAAGGTTGGCTACAAATACACAGATATTCTCCTCCCTCTGCCCATTTAGTGCTGCAACTTAAGATGTCCATTACAGTACCCAGCACTGACCCACCAGTTTAATATAAATAACTCATTTTTGTTACCAAAGTGCCTGAAATAAACTATTAAAGGAAGAAAGGTTTATTTTGACTCCAGTTTTCAGAGGGTTCATCTAATGGTATGCTTTTTTGTCACTGAGACAGAATTCTTTGCATAAAAGAACAAACTAACAAACAAGCCTTAAGAGGAAAAATGTTAACTTTGACTCAAGATTTTGGGGGTTAAGCCCATGATAGTTTGATATTAGCAGCCAAAGCAGGATCTTGTGATAATGGGTGTGTATTAAAGAGAAAATTCTTCACCAGACAGAAAACAGAGAAAGGGCATACAGCAAAGGGCCAGGGCGTGATCCAGTCCAAAGTCATGACTACAGTGATACACTTTCACAAAGTAGATGCTACCATCTACAATTGAACATGTCCCAATAACACCATCATATTTTGAATCCATCATAAAACATTGAAGCTAATCACTTCCCAGAGCATATCAGCTGGCAGTCAACAAGAAGCTGATTGCTGAGATTAGATATTTCATACTCAAAACAAACCAGTTCTTTGGCATTGAGCTTTTGATCCCATAGTGTAGCAGAACACCAGCATTTTTAATAAGAGGAAAAGGAGGGAAAGTTGCTCACATCATGGTGGACCGTAAACACAGAGGAAAGAAGAGCCTTTGTGTTAAGCATCATCCTCATACTCACACACCTACTCACCTACTCTCTCTAGCTCGATGTCACCTCTTAATGTTTACATGAAAATTCTGCAAAAGCACCACCAACTAAGCATTCAACACAGCAATCATTTCATATTCAAACTCTGACAAGAATGATGGAACCATTTTGCTACCTCTCAATAAAACTATAATCATACAAACATCATTTATGTTATAATAAACCTATAACGCCCACTTCATAAATTTTCTCACAGCATTTAAGATACTGTATTTCAATTGCTGCTATTATCTGCCTAGATTGCCAAATTAAATTTCTTGAGGAATGTTAAATAACCCTTAATGGGTTTGACTCTTCTGTGAATGAGAATGAAATAGTAAACCTGATAGCTTTGATACAAAAGTAATGTACCCATTCTCATTTTCACTACTATAACTTAAAATTTAAAAGCATTTTATTGTGAATAACTATCCAAATTTATGAGATTGTAGTAATTTAAAATTCAGGTACAGTATTTGTGATTACTCCCTATTGATCAGTCATGAGCACCAATGAAATAGTAAGAGAAAATTCCAGATGATAGAGACATCTTGATCAAGTGTATTTGAAGCATCTACAGACATATTATCATCACAGTATGTTGAACCACACCTCTTCAAATCTCATGTGTAGGAACAGCAATTTAGATACATCTTTGTTGATCATTGCACTGTATTCATAAAAGCATCCCAAAATCTAAAAAGCTCATATCACATGAAACTTTCCTTCCCATATCTAACATCATGGAGAGACTATGTGAAAACTTGAGTGAGGGAAAACTACAAATCAAACTATAGAATTATCATCTCTACAATACAATGCATGAGTAAGGATGGACATATAAGATTCACCCAAAGGGACCTCTAAATGGAGATAGGGGAGAGATGACTCAGAAAAGTGCTTGATAAGCAAGCCAAAGAATGTTAGTTGGATCCTTAGTGTATTCTTAAAAAGACAAGTGTGCTGACATATGCCTGTAATACTTGTGCTGAGAGGGAAGACACAAGCAAACCTGGAGCTTGCTGGTCAGCCAGTTTAGCTTAGTTAGGGAACCTCAAGTACAGGGGAAATATTGCGCTTCCAAAAGAAAGTTGAAGAGGGCTGTGTGATATTGACCTCTGTCTTCAACATATATACAAACACTTGAACACACACACACACACACGCACACAGAGAGAGAGAGAGACAGAGAGAGAGAGACAGAGAGAGAGAGAGAGAGAGAGCCTAAGTAGTAAAATAATCACATAAGCCCATTAAAGTATTGCCAAAGGGAAAGAAAAACAAATCTAGAAACTCTGGGTTAATATTTAGGATTAGCATCTTAAAACCTAGGAGGTTAAAACCTCATTTCACTCTTTCAGCACCAAGAAACTGCTCAGGAATTTTCTATGCAATTCTGACATGTCATTTGAGATATTTCAACTGAAACTTCCTCAACGCCAAATGATGACAGTGTGTGAGTTGATTTTTTCCAACAATCATTTCCAACAAGCTTTTATGAACTTCCTCACAGTTTCATGGTATTCTTTTTTCTACAATAATAAAGATGGTCTGTTTCTTCTACCTATAGGATAGGACCAGAGACACAAACTGACTCAATCCCAGCCACTCCCTATACAGATAAGCCTGCTCACAGAATAAATTAAAATTCATCCAGAACTTTTCATTTTAGTTTATTTTCTCAGGTCAGCATGAGGTTTGATGCTGAAGCTTTCCACTAACCCCCGTAATGTATAGCCCTTCCACATTACCAGAGAGTGAGAGTCCCCTACAATCACATCTTGCCTGATATGCCATTACATTGCTATTTCCTACTAGTATCCTTTTGCCTTTTGTGACAAGATAGGATTCTAATAATGAAAATGCAAAGCTAACAGGAACAAAGCATAAATAGTTAGAAGGATTGTATACAGGAATGTCAGCTTACACCTCTACATTCAAAATTCCTAACATAGATCTGGCCAAGTTAGAGGTCAAGTTGGTCTTGTTCACCTGTATTGCCAGTACCTAAACTGTGCCAGGTTCTTTCTGGGAGCAGAAGCTTTTATTTGTTAAAGGAATCAACAAAAATAACTGCATGTCCATGAAGAGGGGTTAAGTATATAGTTTATTAAATGACACATTCTTACCCTGGCATGAATCTAGAAACTGGTAGGCTCAAAGTAGCAGCATTCAAAAATGCAAAAAGGTTTTAGGGCATCAACAAGTGATCACCTCCAGTCATCTAGAGCAAAGATGTCACCCAAGCCACTAATTTTCCAATGTCATGAAAAGCACTCCCAAATAATCACATTAAAAACAACCAGACAAAAACCAGTTATAAAAAGAGTATTATTCTCTTCTTTTAAATTTTATTCTGAGTGGTGTTTGGATAATGTATCAAGCTCAACTTTCAGCATACTGTAGCAGCAAGAATTTTGAGATCACACACATCAGATAAAGCTGTCCATTTTTGAACACAGTGTATTATCGTGTGATGTGTCATATGTGTTCAAACTCAAGATTTTCAATACAATTCAAAACAAGGGGAATGTAGAAATGACAGCAAAATTCCCATGATCATAAAACTTATATGATTTGATCTCACTTTCAAAATAAATAACACTCTTAAACTTCTATAATTAAGAAAGTAATGTAGACATATAGAGATAAATATGCAAGGTATTCAACCACCCAGTGACAGTATGTGGTTTTAAAGAAACTATATCCACAGCAGGCTTGCAAATAATTTTGTTTTATATATATATATATATATATATATATAACAGAGACTATGCAGAAGCTAGTGACTATTAAAGAGATAAAATTGGGGCAAATAATATTTAATTTTCCACTATAATAGTACTTTTACATTCCACATTCAGATAGCTGACATAATTGAAGACAGCTTGGAACCCCTGAGGATATCCAAACTGTCACAATTGAAGGAAAGATTTAAATATCCTGCAGTGTAAGACCTACTCAATGACATTACAAAGCTGATTCAAAATACCATCTTTGTTGGATTCTCAATATCCAATCTATGAACAATAGGCATAATTAAATACAGAAAGCTGTAAATTAAGCAAGCAAAATGATAGAGCAAATCATTTCATGTTCGCACCTGTGAAGTACAGTATATCGTTATTATTTCTCAAAGAACACAGAACAGGATTGTGCATGGACAATTATCAAAAGGGTTCAGAGCAGCAGCAGCAGCTATAATGGACAATAGATTTCTTTTCAAAGACTAAAAAGATATCAATGAATGTAGTTTTCAAGTCAAAATGAGAATATACAGCTGCTGCCAAGGATTCTTTTTCATGTAGTTCAATGTTTCTGATTAAAATAAAAACGCAGGTCTTCTATTCTCAAACCAGTAGAAACTAGAAAACACACAGACTGTACATGCACACACACACACACACACACACACACACACACACACACACACAAACTTGTGTACATGTTCACACACATACACAATGCAAGCTATAATTTTGTATGTCTACACAAAAGAGCTTTTTATGCATTTTTCTGTTCATGACTACAGAAAATGTTTTGTGCAGTAAAGTACCTGGTCAAACGAAGACTACATGAAAGAAAATGGTGTCTTGGTTAAAACGTAAGTTCTGGATATAGAGGAGTTAGTGCAAGTCCCAATTGGCTACATTTTTGTGCTCTTAGGTAAGTTAATTTTCTATTTCTTTTCTTTGAAAACTAGGGGTAATTATAGTTTACCATATAACTGGTCAAATAAGAAAAAATTAAAAGTAAGAATCTATATAAATTTCTGAAACACTGACAAATGAGGACCACTCAGCAAGTGCTACCTTTTATCTTTTGGTTTTAAATATATATTTGCAAATGTTACATATATATGTAACCAAGGATAAGATTTTAAATAGATATCATTATCTTGACACTTATATGGTTCAAAATCAAAATAGTAGAGATAGATGTCCCATCCATAAAATGATTCACTATAATTTAAACGAAAAGTATTGCTTCACTGAAATCAGATAAAATTCAACAAAAAGTATTTTCTAATGTGTACTGGGAAAACCTTGGCAAGGTGAGCAAGGTCATTGCCAGCAGAGAGACAGTGTCACCTCCGGTTTGGATTAAACTGAAAGAGCCAAGGGAAAGATCTGCCAATGAGCCCACCATGAAGGAACATAAAACCACCTGCAATATCCATTCTAGCATCTGTCTCTGTGAAGTGCCAAGCCTCCTCCCCCACACCACCCAGCTGGCCTCTTCCACACAGAGCAGTTCTACAGGCCATCATTTTTGTAATTCATTGTAGCTGGGCCTCTTATATTTGATTGTCCTAGAGGTATTCTGTGAATCCCCACACAGGAACTCACTCTCCTTTCATGCCACAATGGATGCTGTACGTGCTTGTGTCTCTAATTCAATGCCTGCCAAAATGACAGACCAATCCATGGATTCAACCACTGAACACATTTAATATCTCCCAAATCTATCCTCAGAGATGTCCTGAAGAAAATGATGGACATTAGGTTTGTCAGCCACTCATTGGCCATTTTCAAATATGGATCAAATTAGAGAAGGAACAATGTACTATGTTTGAGGGAATAATGCAACTACAAGGGTTTTGTTGAAACAATGGGGTCATGATGAACTCAGAGGAATCATGACATTTCTGAATTTCCATGTCTATGACAGAATAATGCTGTTACATGCTTTATATGGCTTTTAGGAAGAGTAAATGGTTTAGTAAATGTGAAGTGCTTAGATAAGTTTCTCAAAGTCCTAAATATATTATAACTGTTAATAAAACCATAATCAAGGATATGACTAAGTAGACTATGGTAATAGCCATGTTGAAAGCAATAGACCACCCAGGTGCCACCATGTTGCAACCAACATATGTTTGTAATTTAGAGAAGGATCATTAGAAAATTTCTCTACTTTCACTGGTTTTACATGTTATATAAAAAAAGAGTCAAATGCAATAATATACATAAAAGGAATCCACTTCAGAATGAAACATGGGATAAAGTAGCTAAAATTAATGAGAGTTACAGGAAAATAGATAAGAAAGAATGTGAGAGGTCCTAAAACTAAATACGTATTATCTAGTTTAATTCAATAAGTAAGAAAATAGTGTAATTATTCATAAACACCTCTGCTGCAATCATTGTGTGGAGGTCACTTGTATTTTTGAACAAAGTATGAAAATGTCAAAGGGGACTTGTCTTGACAATAAAAATATTATATATAACTGAATTCATACAGAACTCCAACAATTCTGTATGTTAAGATCTCTTGGTCTCTCATAAAACTAGAATACAGAATTATTAAGAAATACTTTGCTGAAAATCTCATGCTATAAAGTGACTTTTTCTATTAACAAAGGAAAGAACATGGAAAATGAGAAAGTAATTTCACAACTTGAATTTGTCTCCAGTCGTCCCTTTAATCTTCCTCACTGTAGTGCCTTCTAAAAATAAAATAGAAGGCATCCATAATAACATTAAACTTAAAAGACAAAGTGGAGATAAAGTATGGAATAAGCTCACAGAACCAGCATCAGGACATCAGGTTAATCACTCTGGAATGCTACTATGCAACGCTTAAGTGAAAAGATTCTGATCTGTGAAAGAAACATTTATCACTCTGGCTGAAATCACTTTTAGGAGAACTGTAATAGTCATATTCTCTTTCAGGACTAAATATGTTAACTCTAGAAAACTGTTTTCCGCGTTTATTGTTTTCACATTTCAATATCACTCTGGCCTTTTTTATATTAATCACAACAATCATGAAATTTTTATGCAGCATAGTTAACAGTCGAGTAAAGACTTTATTTGACTTTGTAGAGTGGGAGAGATGGGTATGGTACTTGGAAGAAAGGAACAGGAACTACAGAAGGATTTGTCCAGGTAAAGTACTAAGTACTATATGGTAAGGAAAATAAGAAAAATATGTAGATTGAATAGAAGTAAGACGGGAAAATAAATTGAAAGAATAAAAATACAATTTGTAATAATGACAATTATGTAATTCATCTAAGAGCTTTATGTTTATCCAAAGAGTTTTTAGGAAATTGCTGTCTTTAGGAATGTAGTTTACAACCTGGATTATTATTAGCTATACTCCTAGTACATCAAAATTGAAAAACTTCACTCAGCTGAGGCCTGCCTATTCATGATAAAAGGTTTCCATCTTCATTTCTCCTGATTCCCTATCATTTCTCCTTTCCACCCTTTCTTTCACCTTTTCTTGTTTTCTTCTAATTATAAGCCATAAGACAATACAAATTTATTTCATTCATTAACAAAGTGTAGTTTAATTTTAATGAAAGTCAATCTACTTGTATTCCTAGAACAACCTAACCCTGCAGATGGACCTGATGAGTTGCTGCCAAATGTCTTGGATTTTAAGGTGTTTCTACGGTTTTCCACATTTCTAAGCGAATCAGTAGCAAAGGAACACATTTGGTTATTTTTGTGTGCTAAGGATATCCTGTTCAAAAGTAGATGCAGCAATAATTTATAATCAAATTAATTTTTACACAAATTCCAAGAATAAATTCAGGCTCATAGATGGTTTCTAAGAGATTTTAGTGACATTAAAACTATCATTGAAATCTTAAATGAATATATTAAAAACAAAGATCATGTATATCATATTCATGAGACCCTCACTTAAATAAAGATCATCAGCAACTTGTTACGCTTAAATTTTCTCTAGTACATTATATAAATGCTTTTATATCAGTAAGATACATGTCTTAAAATATGGTCACTATAACAAGAATATGACTGGAGCACAATATCTAAATGTGGTAGCATTTTTCTTTAAAATGTTTTTCTCTCTCAGAAAATGTACATGAAAGATAATGGGTTGCACTATTTCAAATACTATACATAAGCTAAAATATTCATGTGTCAGCAGCTTTTAAACTCTACTTACAAATAGCTATGTGGCAAAACCACTAAACACTTATGGCATTTTTGTAACTCTGTTATTACATAGTAACTGTGACAGTGAAAATGACACAGAGCTGAAATAAAAAATTAAACTATGAAACACTGCTGTCTATTCATAAAATAAAACTCTAGTGACGTCAAGATAACAATGATCTTGTTGTATATGCTCCTTGACATGAGGACATTTTTAGATTCCCCAAGCCTTTGTTGTCAGAAAGGAAAAATACAAAGAGCAAGTGAAATAATTCATCTGTTAGTGGAGACTTAACTCTGTGTTAAGCCACACAAGGAACAATTTTATTTTATGAAAGAAACTGGATACTTTACTAACTATACTTTTGAAACACATGCTTAGAACAGGTAATTTCAACATCAATTAAAAAATAAGCAAACACAAAAAGGAAAAACTAAGAATATTATAGATTTCCTGCACACCAAAGTTGACATCAAAGCTGTAAGTACCCGGAAGATACTAATGCAGGCAAAAATCAATATGACTCCATGAGGGGCATTTCTTGTTGGATTAAACTAACATCCTCTGTTCCAGAGTGACAGACTGAGTACATCAATCAGAAGTCAAAGTCCTAATATAGCCTGAGTTAGGGAAGGTTCTTTTTTTTATTCTGAACCATATCAGTGCTTTTGAAAAATCCCTTTAATAGGCTTATGGAGGGTTCACACCACAGGAGAATACCATAGTTTTAATGCTACAAGTTGTCAGAAAGATCTGGAACTTAATGAAGGTTTGTTTCCTCAGATATATTTATCTTATAACTGCAACATGTTCTTTGACATTTTATACAAAGGTCTAACTTTAATTTCACAACTTTATTAACAACCAGTCTTCATATGTTTATTAGAATAGGCTTAATCTTTTACAAAGTAGATTGGCAAAAGTATATGCAGATTCACAGAACACAACATTGACCAAAGGAAAATAGTCATGCATGAGTGGATATCAAAATATCAAGTGAAAGCAAAACCAGGAACTGTTGACCTTTCATGACAATCTGCCACCAACATGAATATGATGAATATATCTTGGCAGGTAACCAGATTCAAAGGCTAAGTATCAAAGACATACACTCATGCTCCAAAATTTATGTAATTCAGTGAATCTCAGCACCAAGAAGAACTTTGAGATAATGATGACAAACCTTATCATTTTACTGCACAGAGACAAAGGCATAGGAATTATCTGTGAATTTCTAAACAAAATCATCAGTAGCTTTGAAAATTCAGATTTCTAGGATAAAATGTCTGGCATTTTAATACATGACAAAACTTTGAGGTAAAAGAAATCAAACAAACAAAAAAAAACTTTCTTTGAACAAATATGACTTAGGATCTTAGGGAAAATGTTTAATGTCACTGTGTTTTCCGGCCAACCCAGAAGGCACACATAGGAATTCACAGAATGGTGGCAGCTTGGACAAGGACAGCACAAGATCAGTCTGACAAAATCTCAGCACCAAGAAGTGGGCACAAAGTCCCAGTCCTAGCCAGGAAGCTATTTGTAGCTAGTACCTGCTAGGGAAGGGAAAAATCAGTTTTCTTCAACAGATTAACACTGAGTATATCAACAATACTCCAGCATAGACTTTATTTTGCTTAAGACTAGTTGGCCAATACACATGATTTTTTTTTTGGGGGGGGGGACAATTGTTAGTTTAGATTTTTAAGATAAAGAACATGAAGCTGGGTAAAAAGAAATTGAGGGAGGACCTGGTAGGAGCTAGAGAGTAGAAAAGATTAAAGTATACTATATAAAATTATCAAAGAATAAATAAAAGCATGTCCTTGGCAGTTAAAATACCAGAAAAATTAATGGGATTTCCATCAGAAAATTATATTGAGAGGTGAAGATTCAGGTCTACATGTATCTTATTTAATATTTTAATTAAATATGTAAAATGCATAAAGTGATGTAAAAACATACTACCAATAATAAAACTTACATGAATAATATTTTTTGTTTGTTTGTTTGTTTAAAGATTTATTTTATTTATTATATGTAAGTACACTGTAGCTGTCTTCAGACACTCCAGAAGAGGGCGCCAGATCTCGTTACGGATGGTTGTGAGCCACCATGTGGATGCTGGGATTTGAACTTATCACCTTTGGAAGAGCAGTCGGGTGCTCTTACCCGCTGAGCCATCTAATTAAACTATTTAAAATTGCTAGTTTTTAAAGGATAATTTTGTTTACATTTAAAATTATGCTAATGAGCAAGTATCTTATCACAGCAAAAAAAAAACAAATTTAAGTTTTATGACTTGTACATCACACTAAAATCAGTCAAATACCTTCAAGTTTAGTTGTCATCCGTATCCTTATATTGAGAGATTTTATATGCTAAACAAACTAATTAAATTTTATTGTGTCATGAGGTGCTGAGAAAAAGGTATATACTTTTGTTTTAGGATGAAATATTCTGTAGATATCTGTTAAGTCCATTTGTTTCACAGCCTCTGTTAGTTTGACTGAGTCTCTGTTTAGTTTCTGTTTCCAGGATCTAAATGGCTATCTTGCCAAAAACTATCTACAGATTCAATGCAATCCCCATCAAAATTCCAACTCAATTCTTCAAGGATCTAGAAAAGACAATTAGCAAGTTCATCTGGAATAACAAAAAACCTAGATTAGCAAAAACTCTTCTCAACAATAAAAGAACCTCTGGTGGAATCACCATGCCTGACCTCAAGCTGTACTACAGAGCAATCGTTATAAAAACTGCNGGTTATAAGGACACATGTTCCACTATGTTCATAGCAGCCTTATTCATAATAGCCAGAAGCTGGAAAGAACCCAGATGTCCCTCAACAGAGGAATGGATACAAAAATTTGGTACATTTACACAATGGAGTACTACTCAGCTATTAGAAACAATGAATATATGAAATTCCTAGGCAAATGGATGGATCTGGAGGGTGTCATGCTGAGTGAGGTAACCCAATCACAAAAGAACTCACATAACATGTACTCACTGATATGTGGATACCAGCCCAGAAGCCTAGACTACCCAAGATACAATTTACTAAACACATGAATCTCAAGAAGAATGAAGTTCAAAATGTGGTCTCTTCGCCCCTTCCTAGAATTAAGAACAAAGCACACACTGAAGGAGTTACAGAGATCATGTGTGAAGCTGAATCAAAAAGATGGACCAACCAGTGATAGCGGCTGCCAGGGATCCTTCCCATAATCAGCCACCAAAATAAACACTATAGCATATGCCAGCAAGATAATGTTGAAAGGGACCTGATATAGCTGTCTCGTGGGAGGCTATACCAGTGCCTGGCAAACACGAAATTGGTTGCTCACAGTCAGCTATTAGTTGGAACACAGGACTCCCAAGGAAGGAGCTAGAGAATGTACCCAAGGAGCTGAAGGGGTCTTCAACCCTATAGGTAGAAGAATAACATGAACTAACTAGTTTCCCCTGCGCTCATGTCTCTAGCTGCATATATGGAAGAAGATGGCCTAGTTGGCCATCATTGGGAGGAGAGGCCCCTTGGTCATACAGACTTTATATGCCCCAGTACAGGGGAATGCCAGGGCCATTATGTGGGAGGGGGTGGTTAGGGGAGCAGGGCGGGGATGCGGGGGGTAAGTGGAAATTTCTGGATAACATTTGAAATGTAAATGAAGAAAATATCTAATAAAGAGAAAAAAATTTTAAAAAAATCAGTCAAATACCTTCAAGTTTAGTTGTCATCCGTATCCTTATATTGAGAGATTTTATATGCTAAACAACCTAATTAAATTTTATTGTGTCTTAAGGCCATGATAAGCTCTTGTTTATCCCATAAGCATAAACCACAAGTGTACTTCACACAAGAACAAAACCTAAATGAATCAGCCCTGAAAAAGATGTTGCCTTATGATGTATTATCACCAAGGCTCTTTTGTTTCAATTGTTACTGTGTATTACTCCTTGTTTCTTTGGCAATGCATAGCTCCCTTATTGACGCTTTACTACAGTCAATGTAAACCTGAATATTTCATTTCTTTTATATTTCAGAGTGCTTTATGCAAACAACACTATGCAAATAGGTTAAGAAAATATTGTGAGAGTGTATGTTAAGAAATGCTTGCTTGCTGCAAGGTAGTCCCTCAAGCATTGTTTTGTATCTTTGTTTCATCGCCTATATAAAGCAATATGCTTGAAAAAGAGTATCTTAGGTTTTCTCTCAGATTGTAAGGGTCACATAATAATGCCAGTCATGGTTCAATTAAGTAACTCATAATACTGTTCTTATGAGTGCATAGAAACAGGCTGGCCTCAAACTCAGAATTCTGCCTGCCTCTACCTCCTTAGTGCTGGAATAAAAGGCATGCACTCCCATGCACACCACCACCAGTTCTACAGGAAAACAGTTTTTTGAATTTATTTATTCTTCTCTCAGATGTTACATTGGACTCCAGCTTCCGCTCCGTCCTCTACTCCTGGTCCTTTCCCTCCATCTGCACCCTCTTGTGCTGATCTGCTTCTCCTTTTCACTTCAGAAAAGTGCAGTTCTCCCATGCATATCAATCATTCATGGCATATCAAGTTCCAATAAGACTAGGTACTTCCCTTCATATTAATTAAGAATGAATGAGGCAAACCAATATGAGGGTTCTAAAAGGGTCTTAAAATCTAGTAAAAGAGTCAGAGACAATTTCTGCTGTCACTTTTTGGAGTTCCACAAGACCATACAACATATATGCAGATGGCCTAGGTTAGACCCATGCAGGCCTCGACATTGTACATTTAGTCTCTGTAAGCCCTTATGATCCCAGGTTAGTTGTTTCTATGAGTTTTCTTGTGCTGTTTTATAAGATGTACTGGGGTATAGGTGGCACAGAAATTGTGAGAGTGGCCAAACAATGCCTGTTTTAGTTTAAGACCAATGCCACAAGACAGAGCTCAGAGTTCATAGTGCATGGAGGGCCAGGACCCAGAGGCTACATACCTCAGAGACTTAAGATAGAATGAAACAAAATACCCCCCCCAAATAAAGTCAATGGAATTATATTCTGCTATACTCGCAGATTTGTGCCTAGCCTAATTGTCATCAGAGAGGCTCCACCCAACAGCTAATAGAAACAGATGCATAAACTCCCATTCAAACACAGGCAGAGCTTGGGGAATCCTCCAGAAGAGAGGGCAGAAGGATTGGAGAAGCCACGGTGGCCATGTACAGGAAATTTTAAGTCTTTTAATTCCATTCCACTTTGCCAACACTATAATCCTCTCTTTGTATTACACAGGGACTTCTGGTCAAATACTGGAGCACAGATAAAGATATCACTACAAAGTTGTTCCTTTCACTTCCGCCAATCTATGGAACCCTGAAATATATTCATTCACATTTCTTCCCCTCTCACTCCCTCCATTCTCCTATCCTATCTGCTTCCCCTCTTTTTTTTTTTTTCTATTCTACATTTGGTAGAAATAAAGTTTCTGAAGAAATAGTAATGGATCCATTATAAAGGTGACAATTTTCAGTAAACCAAATGAAGCTATTCCAGTTCTATCTCACTAATATTAAACTAAAACACATTTCTTTTTTGTATTGAAAAGAATGGATCATAGTTAATATTTATTACAAGTAACAAGGAGCCATCATGAAAAACCAAAAGTGCTACATGGTGATGAGTGGGTCACTTTAGAAGTACCTTTTTCTTCTCAAACTACTTGGATGTTGTCCTGGTTGTTAATAGAATATACTGACCCATAACTACAGAGACTCTAAAGAATTACCATTACTAGGTATATTTCAAATCCTAAACAGATCAATAGGATGCCACTCATTTCACAATCCATATATTTAGGTTATTTGTTCCCTGAACATGAAAATAAAAATTATAACGATAATTTATAATAATGTGAAGTTCATTAAAATTGCAATAAAATAGAGTGGATAACTGAATGGTACTAGAAGAAAAAAAAGTTTTGAAGTTGATGTATTTCTTCAATAAAAAGTTATGTAGCAGTGCCTAATTAGAAAAAGACTAAACACTCATTGGAATACTCTAAATGGCATGTGAGCCAATTCAATTAAAGAAAAGTTTCATAACTAGAATAATTTAGTTATAACCTAAAATATATATAGTAAATATATATTTAAAACTATCAAGCATAAATCTGACAATAAGAGCTCCTGGTGATTCATAGAAGTCTTATAACAATTTAATCCATGTCTTACCCCAACATGAGAAGAAAACAATCAAGAAAGCCTAGTATAAAAAAAGATTCAAAGAATCATAATTGTTACAAATCCTATTTGTAAATTTATCCTTATTTATTTACACACTATTCCTCTCTCCATCCCATAAATGCTAGATTCTTATATTTTGGAACAACTAGATATACAGGTTTCCCCTAACATATAGCTTGAGTTAGAGGAAGATGGGTGTTTAAGAACAAAAAGGAAATATACATGATATACTGGAAATGGCTCTTAAAAATTGAGCGCCTCTTCTCTAGCTTAATAGCATTCTTTCTAAGAAATTATAGAAACCATGTCAGTTCTGATGCACAATATGAATGGAGTGGGCTGAAGAAATGTACATCATTCCTGGGTACGTTTCATTGTGAAAGGAACAACAGATAATTTAAAAGCAAATTCACAGACAACAACCACTTTTCCACTTTTGCCTTTCAAAGTCAGTGAAGCTAATGGTAAGGGGAATTAATAATAGGTAATTAGTATAACAGTTACTTGAGATGACCATGAAATTATAATTATAGATCTTCTGTCACATGCCAGGAAGAAAATGAAAAAAAGGTGTGAAAAGGGTGAATTAAGAATTGGTAGCTGGTTCTGTATTTTATCTCTCTAGCCTGGTGTGTTAATTAGTATGATGTTTCGCTTAAACACTAAAGTGTTTGTCCAAAACATTGTCACAATACTTCATTTAGGTGCGTACTGTCGGTAAAAGCAATTCACTGCATTGAGATAGTCTGTCTTCATAGAATATGTCAACATAGTGAGAGAAAAGGAAAACACAGTATGTGAACTGTTCACAGAAACTCATTCATATTTGATATAATTATAATATGACAACTGCCTTGTTAGAAGGAGAGAATCCAATGATTGCATAATGTGGACATGCTTACGGTATACACTGGACTTAATTTATTGTAGGGCAGACAGAATGTGAGAAAAATGGAGTGAGGACCAAAGATGGGCCCATCTAACCATTTGATTAGCATTTTAATTTAAAAGTGATCAGCTATTTGTTTACCTCCTTGCTTACCAAACAAGGTCATCTTGTAGTACAAATGCAAGGCTCTTATTCTCTTCCCATTAAAAACAAAAAATTCTCCTACATGGACAGAATAAGAATTATATCTTAGATCAAAAAGTGAATTTTCATTTTCTTGTGGCCCAAGCTGGCAGTTATATTCTGCTCGTTGACAAGTACGATATTGCTTCCATACTGATGTAATCTCAGCTTAAGCCCAATATTTCATGAATGTTTCTCATTTCTATCCAAGATTTAGAGATATCAACAGTAAACACATCATGCTTTTATGGAGGTTTTCCTTCCCCTCTGACACACCATTTTAGTGATACATTTTGTTACATTAATAGACTTCTAAGGGTTCCTTTTTCTGCAAGGCTGAAGCAATACTTAGCTATTTTCAGAGAAATCACACTCTATATTACTTGTAGAAAATGTGGGGTATTATGCCACAAAATGAAACTACTTTGCTTTTAGTAATAAGCAATATGTTAATGACGCAGCTCAGAGCCCAGCAAAATAATGTCAAAGTAATCTGCAATCTGCCCAGAAAAAATGAAATGTCAGCCAATTCCACCAAATGGCAAATGATTGTGTTGTTCGAGTACATGGCTTATAAATCTGCTGGTTTCAAGCAAGAATAAAAAAAAGGAAAGAAAAATCAAAAGCCTTGGAAAGAATCAATATGGGAGTGATCTTTTGTTCTTCCTCAGAGGAAAACACTGAGATTCTGTTGATGATTTTTAATTGCTGAATTATTCCACTTTGTTCTTAATGCACTTACAGTAATAATTTAGTAGCTCAAAGATATACAACCATATTTGGTGGTTTATAGAATAATTTGATTAAAAAGATTTTTACACAAAGAGAGTAAGTCTTCCTCAGACTTTATTTTTAAAAAATTCTTAGAACTAAAGTCAGTTAATGAAACTTAGTACATGAAGTCCTCCATCTGTGTCAACTCACAGGAATTCCAGATTGCAACTGGAGTGCATTTTACTTACAAGTAAACAATAAATAAATAAATAAATAAATAAATAAATAATAGCATTTCATTTACACAGATAGGATCACCTGGGTTGACTTCAAAACCATTTAACATCACATCAAAATGAAATTTTAATATTTTAAGGAAGGTAGACAAACTGCTATATCAAAGAAAGGAGTAATTTAAGATGTGCTTGCTTCCTCAGAAATTTAAGCACAACAAATAGGTTTGCGGGGGGGGGGGAGGCTGTTTTAGAAGTATACACGGAAATTATTCACTAGAGCTCCTGCATATAAACAATATAAAATAAATCTAATAACTGTCATGATTAGTAAATACAAAACTGCAAAAACTTTTTATTGAGAATGTTTCATATAACTAGAAATATTTCCAAATTGTGAAAAGTACATCTTCAAACTTGATTGCCATCACAGCATCCTTATTTTAGTCCAAGTACATTTTTAAACATTTTTATTTAAATATTTTATTATATATTTTGATTCTATTATTCTCAATCCACAACTTCATGTCTCTCTTAAAATTTAGAAAAAAAAATCAATAACAAATAAAAAGAAAAAATAGTCAAGCAAACATCAAATATGTAAGATAAAAAATTACTAAAACAAAAAGCTCCCTAAGGTTGAGGTTGGGGATGGGAACAGGAGAGATCAGGTATGTGAAGGACTAACAGAGAGAGTACTGAGAGAGAAAATTGGAATCAGTGAGGGAGGGACATCTCTGGAACAAACTAGAAACCTAGGGCAAGAATGACTCTAGCTAAGCCTCCTAGCAAATGGGTGATAAGGAACCTGAACCCATCATCTCCTGTAACCAGACAAGTTTTCCAGTGAAGAGATTGGGACACCAGCCCGGTCACAAAACTCCAACCTACAATTTGTCCTGTCTAAAAGATGTGCAGTAATGGGAGCCTCGTCAGAGGGGCTTTACTCAGAGACTGGTGGAAACACATCCAGGGATCCACAGAAAAATATTACCTAAAGCTTAAGAAATCCTGTATAAAGGGGGAGGAAGGTTTGCAGGAGCGAGAGGAGTCAAGGATACCACAAGAAACCCTCCAGAATCAACTAACCTGAGACCTCAGGGCCTCACAGATACTGCCAACCAGGGAGCATGTGTGAATGGACTGACCGAGGCCCTCTGCACATATGAAACACTTGTGTACCTTCATCTTCCTACTCCCAACAGTGAGAGCAGGGTCTGTCTCTGTCTCTGTTGCCTGCCTGTGGGACCCTACTAGGTTGCCTCTTCTAGTCTTAATTGGAAAGGAGGTTCCTAGTCTTACTGCAATTTGATATGCCAAGTCTGGTTGATCCCATGGGAGACCTGCCCTTTTCTGAAAAGAAGGGAAGGAGAAGTGGGTAAGTGTAAAGGAGAGACAACTGGGAGGAGAGGAGGGAGGAGAAACTACAGTTGGGGTGTAAAGTAATTTAAAAATTAATTAATTAACTAATTAATGAACGAAAATCATGTATTCCAACTTTTTGGCCAACCACCACAGTCATGTCCTGGACTGTGGTTGATATGGAGTGTGGTTGATATAGTTGATATAAAGGCATGAGGTAATGGATGATTCCAAGGAACTGCATCTTCCACACAAAACACAGCTGGTGCACACACCTGTGAACTCACAGAGACTGGGAAAGCATGCACTAGACGTGAACAAATTCAAACCACACAGCATCCCAGCACTGAGAAGGGGAACTAGTCACTAAGTCTCACCCCTAACTAAGAAGCTATTTGTAATTCATATCTGTTAGGAAGGAGGAAATCATTTTTCTCCAACAGCTTCTGCTTCTAGTTACTGAAGGGGCCATTTCTATAACCTTTGGCCAAGATAGAGGATCTTTATAAGAAATGAATTGTTTATCTGGAAATTAATTTCTCTCGTGCCTGTGAGGAAAGAAAATATGAAAGAAAAGACAACAGATAATAACATGATATCTTCAGACATTGGTGAGGACAAATGCAAAACAAATCCAGAAAAGCCAGAAAGCAATGGCAAATTCCAGTGGATATTCAGAGACTGGGATTTACCATGCAGGCAACTTTTAATTTCTTCATAATGAAAATAAATGGTGCCAGAGCTACTATATAGTAAATAACTAAGCTCTTACAGTTAAGCAACGGCACTCAAAGCCAGAGCACCTCTGACATCATCTCTACAGGGACCCGCCAACCAGAATGAATGGTCTATCTGCACCATCATGCACCTTGAAAAGACCGTTTATAAAATTCAGGAAGGCTTGCCTTCTCTAAACAGTTATGGGAACCAAAAATCCTTTCCTATGCTTTATACTTCCTTTAATGATACTGTTCTAATAAATGAGAACTATCATTCTTAATTTTCAACTGGAATCACCTCTCTATTATTGTCATATCATGTAGTCTGCCTCTGCCAGGGGTGTGCCAGCAAGCCTGGAGAAGACAGGGCAAAGGCCGTTTGCTTTTCCCATTAGGGCATGAGACTCTGCTGCTACATGCCAGACCTGAAGGAGAAAGCAGGAAATGGAACAAAGTCTGTGACTCCTATCTTCTCTTGGGCACCCAGGCAGAACTCACCGGAATACCACCAGAGAAAGTCAGAAACAGGTTCCGTGGTCCACCTATTCCCTAAGGGCCTCTGTGCCTGGTGCACAGAGAAGGGGGAAGGGCCTCAGACAAGTATAGCCTGGTCTGACTAGGAGTGATTGCCTGGGTACCAGAGCTGCTAGAGGAGAGAAAGTCCTTCCTGAGAGTCTTAGTTACAGCAATTTTAGGTGAAGACCTTTGCCTTTGCTATTATTAATGAAGCAGTTCTCTGAGACAATCCTTGCTCTGTTTGGTAAAGGATGTGAACACATACATGTTATTCATGTTATTTGGGGTGAACTAGGGATTATATACCTGTTGAGAGAAGGAATACCCAGGAAAGGAAAGTAATAGGCTGAAGGCTCAAGGCTATACCTGACTGACTGCAGATGGTCCTCTCAGTGGTTACAGATTAGGCACAGAGACAGGTAGGAAGCATTTCCATGCCTGCCATTCTCAAATTTCTGAGGTTCCCAGGGTTTGACCTCATTCATCCTTACCAGTTCTTATGCCCGTCTGGTAGTATGGTCCCTCATGGCCTACATAATATAGGCTCCCAGTAACTGATTTCCAAATGCTGTTTTCAGATAGAACATGACTGTTTCTTTCTGAACTTCCTGAAAGATTAAATCCTATACTCTTACTTGTGTTTTAATATTCTTATTGCATAAACAATTGTTTTTCTTAGAGATGTTCTCATGTTTTATATCCAGGTACACATAATCCAATAAAAACATATCCTTTCAAAAGGATATTTCATCTTCTGAGGAGAATTTTTTTAAAGCACTCACCAGTAAAGTGCTCACTGTAGCATGTAAAGTCCTCTCTAATATAGCCTGAAGTTAGTTCCCCAGTATGGTAACAAATGAGCATTGCTAAAAGGTAAGGATAAGGACAGACTATGTTAATTTTTTCATAGAAAAGTAAGTTACACTTATCTGCCTAATTATTTAGCCTTTTTATGCATTAACTTTCCTTCTTGTGTCCTTCCCATTGTTCTTTTTCTCACATTGATACTTAACTTAATCCACTCAGCTGTATATAAATATAAGGAACATACAAATAAACAAACAAAAAAATCTTGAGAAATTTTCCCTCTCTACCTTCACCTTTACCTGTCATGGTGCTAGAACACATCTATTATACAGAAGTCTTTCTGAGTCGTGAGACTATAGGACATCCCTTATAATCAAGCTTTTGGTTATAATGATACTGAACTACATACATCCCGTATATAGAAGCTTTCTATTGTCATGAAACTGGAGCATAGTAGTCCTTAGAGCCAAATCTCATTGTCATGATGCTAGAATAAATCCCTTTCATATAAGTCTTTCATTGTCATGACATTGGACTATACCCCTTACATACAAGTCTTTCTTTGTAATAACATGGGAGATCATTCCCTATAGTCAAGCCTTTTATTGTTATGACACTGGAGCACAGGCCTTACATACTTAACCACTGATATTTTTCACTATACAGACAACAAAAACATGTTCCACACAATCATCTTCAAGTCCTCAGACAGTCCTATGACCTCAAGTTGCCTGTGAAATCCCAAAAGGCCCTTACCCAGGCAACTATAGTCATCGCTTTCAAAACTTCTGAGAATTGTAGGGTTTTTGTTTCAAAAATCAAATGTAAACTTCTTTAAGAGAAAATTATCTTTAAATATTCAACAGTAGTTGGATCAATGGTTTGCACATTATAAACATTCAAAACTTGTGTGTGAAATAAATGGTTGAATTAATTAATGCCAAAAATAGATCAGTAGAGAACATTATATCACAAGGGCCATTCAGAATTAAGCATGTTGGAATTATTTGCAAATGCTCAAAGAAATTATGTAACTTACCCTAAATTATCTAGTCAGTAAATTAGTAACTGTCAATGACAGTACAATAAAAGAGAGAAAAATTATCAAACAGTAATTTCTCATAAACCAATAAGAAAACAAGTAATGAGTGATAAGCTTTGGAGACTAAATAGAATTTGAGTATGTGAATATATTCATTTAACCGTCATTTCTATAAATGTCAAACAAAATCCTACAAAGTAAACTTATTGATTATGCTCAGGTATTAGAAATCCTACATAAAATAGGAGGCACATAAATAGAATATGAGCTGTATTTTGAGTTACGCCATCATCAAAGACCCACAAAAGAACTTTGAAATTCGAAATATACAATGTAAATACATAATAAAGAATGTTTAGTATTAGCCAGCTTTTGGCTCATCAGTATCCAGAAAGAACCAAACAGACATCCTAGACTAATAATCAGACAAAAATCAAGATATGGATTTTTGCTCTTGAGACTATATTCATAGGCTAGAGGACAGCATCACTCAACTTCATACTTGAGCAAATAGGCTATTTCTCAGTGCAAATTATCTCTCCTTCATTTTGTCTAAATTTCTTTCTTTAGTCACTCAAAATTTTCTGTTTCTCTTTAAAATACAAGGAACTATCTGAAAACTAATATTAAAGTAAAATAAAATAATCTCCTAGCCAGAAGAATACTGTGAATTCTTCTGAAGAGACAAAATGAATTGGGGTTTCTCAATCTAGGTAGTTAAATAATAATTTAATATTTCCTTCCGTCTAGAACTTCACAATCAAAATTTACACAATCCTGTTATCCACAAAAATATTAATACCTGATGGTAAAAAGTATACAGACATGGAAAATTTGGTAGGTGATTCCCTGCCTCTAGGCATGAGGTCATCTCTGGCATCCTTCAGAATATAGAATTGGGGAAAACATGGCACTTCTATAGCTTGATACATTATACACACACACACACACACACACACACACATGATGTCTCTCATACAGCGAATATGTTCTAAGAACCAGAGAGATGTCCATAAGAAGCTTTTTCTTCCATGTGTGTTACCTATTCTTCCATGTGTGTTACCTATTCAGTCTTTGTTGCATACTAGAACTTTTGTGCTAGCCAGCTTGTTACAATGGTTGTGTTCCAATTTTCAGTAACATACTTATCATTGTGTGGTACACTCGGGTTATATATAGGAACATCAGAAATTATAATCTAATTCTTCTAAGAAAAGAACTGTCTCCTATGAACCAAGAAAAGGATTAGGTTCTCCCAAGATCACGGGCTGAAGAAACTATTGTATTTAACCTCTTTGCCAATTATTTCTGTGAAAACCTATGTAATATTCCCTTGCCTTTTTTACTTAAGAATATTCTTTCCTACCCTGTGGGTGGTAAGAGGAAAGGTAAACAACTTTGAGTCTTCTATAAAACCCTATTCACTTACATGAAAATGAATTTTCACTAATTACTACATTTGAAGAAGATAAATAGATATCAGTCTATATCCTAACTACTAATTACTGAATTTTCCATATTTATGATCAGGTATTGTAATAAAAGAGCTACTCCAAGGTTTTAAAACATCCACCAAATATTATAAAAAATTAAATAAAACATACTTGGTTTTTTCATGTTAAAACCATCAAATTTTATGTTTTTTAGATCTATGTATACCATAAGTAATTCTGACAATCTCTCTGATCTGTATTATTTTCTATCTTAAATGATCCTATCAATAGATTTTTCTTGTGAGTAAAAACAGAAGCTAATAATTACCTACAAAAATATTTATAATTATCAGGGAGCTAAGAGCTTTCCATTTACTGACCTAAGTTAAGGTGGTTGTGGAGGAAATAAAATGTGTTCTCAGGTGTTAACACTGCTAGACACGCAGACAAGAGTAATCAGTTACCAGGTGTCACTCCTACCTTGTGTGATTCTTCATACTAACCTTCTGTAAATTTTTTCTTTTCTTTCTTCATCATATCATATTCTCTATATTATGGGGAGATCTTTTGTTCTTGTTTGATTTTATGTTTTCCTCCTTATTTATTCACAAAACTATATAATACTTTAAATTATCCCAGTGACAGAGGAGGAGAGTGTATGCAAACTTGATTATCCTCCCTCACAAAACAGTAATTAACCAGCACAGAGTACTTTCATAAAGCTGTTAACATAGTTTTTACTTGACATTAATAGTGTGCCTCTCATATTTTATAAAATGAGTTCTAGAATACAGGAAGAAAGTATGACTTATCTCAAAAGATGAGAATATAAAAATTGAAGTGCGAAGGTATGTTTGTAATTTCAAGAATTTGCCCATTTAAGAATTTCAAAGTTGTTTCTTTAAAACCCAGTTCCAGAAACTGTGGCTTATGTGAAGGACATGCACAGGCACACACACACACACACACACACACACACACACACACACACACATGCAAACACACATGAATAAGCATACACACACAAACACAAATTTTATCAGTAAAGGTTTCTGGAGACACAAGGGGTTAAAATCAAATCAGAATCCAACATGTAATGAACATGAGGAGGGTTTTAGCAGTGCTTACCCATGTTTGCATGCTGCATTCTACCATTTTACTATAGCTCTGGTTCTGAACATATGAGATCATGTCACTTAATGCTGATATGTAATTGTTGCGGTAAATCTCCTCCCAAATATGCCCTGGCAATGAAAACACGACTCAGTTAATGTGATTCCATGCTGTGTGCCTAGATTGGGCAGATCTGCTGCTACACTACCATCTTTCCCATCTTATAAGACCCCTTAGAACTTGGGGTTTCTCTAGGCCATGTGCCTCTGCTTAGCTTTTCTTCCTCCTCCTCTGAGTCCTCTCCCTCTTCCATTTTCTCTTTCTTCTCTCTCTTCCCACCTTCATCTTTACATTCCCTATGATCTGTGGAATCATCAGCTCTCCTTTATTTTACAAATTAAGGTGGGAAGCAGGTTTACAGGAAATCACCTGAGTGCTGACTCATTCCTTGTTCACAACCCCTCACAGGAGAATGGAATTAACATCAAATGCAATTAGCCCCAGGGCTATCCACAACACATCTTGGCCCAGATTCAAGATGGCAGTATGTTATGAAGTAAAATGTGAACGAAACAAGTCTTTTAATGTTTTCTCTGCCATTTTTCACACCATGCATTTATAAAATTTATACAAATTAATTTGCATTGTGTTTCAATGTTTAATTTTAAATTAAAATTAAATGGCAATTTCAATAGCTGAAATGGCTCTAATTATACATATACCATTTTATACTACATATTTATATAAAATTGTGTTCTTGGTATTAAATATTATAAAATAAAAAATGTCTCTAACACACTTCTTTAAAGACATGGAAAGAGCAATTCCCAATTTCATATGGAAAAAATCAAAAAAACCTAGGAGAGCAAAAAGATTCTTAACAATAAAAGAACTTGTTGAGGAATCACCATCCCTGATCTCAAGCTATACTACACAACAATAGTGACAAAAACTGCATGGTATTTGTACAGAGACAGACAAGTTGATCTATGGAATAGAATTGAAGACCCAGAAACAAAACCACAGACTTACAGATACTTGATCTTTGACAAAGAAGCCAAAAATATACAATGGAAAAAGAAAGCTTCTTCAATAGATGGTGCTGGTCTAACTGGCAGTCAGTGCATAGAAAAATGAAAATAGATCCATATTTGTCACATTTCTCAAAGCTCAAATCCAAGTGGATCAAGGACCTTAACATAAAACCAGATACACTGAATATAATATAATAGAAGAGAAAGTGGGAAAGAGTCTCGAACTCAGTGGCACGGAGGGAGAAATTT
Organism: Mus minutoides; assembly: GCA_902729485.2. Taxonomy (NCBI): domain Eukaryota; kingdom Metazoa; phylum Chordata; class Mammalia; order Rodentia; family Muridae; genus Mus; species Mus minutoides. The sequence goes on along the minus strand of LR750031.1, from coordinate 143,398 downwards.
CCTAAACAGAATTTCAATGGTGCAGGCTCTAAGATCAAGAATTGATACATGGGACCTCATGAAACTGGAGAAGCTTCTGTAATGCAAAGGACATAATCAATATGACAAATGGGCATCCTACAGATTGGGAAAAGATCTTCATAAACCCACATCCCATAGAAGTCTAATATTCAAAATATATAAAGAGCACAAAAAGCTACTCTCTAAAAATCAAAACAACCCAATCAAAAAATGGGGTATAGAACTAAACAGAGAATTCACAACAGAGGAATCTTGAATGGCCAAGAAACACTTAAAGAAATGTTCAAAGTCTTTAGTGATCAGGGAAAAGCAAATCAAAACGATTCTGCCTCACACCAATCAGAATGGCTAAGATCAAAAACTCAGGTGACAGAAGATGTTGGAGAGAATGTGGAGAAAGAGGAACACTCCTCCACTGTTGGTGGAATAGCAAACTGGTAAAACCACTTGACCCTATAGGAAGACCAGCAGTCTCAACTAACCTGTATCCCCTAGATTTCTCAGGCACAGAGCCATGGACTAGGCAGTATACACTAGCTGATAAGAGGCTCCTGACACATATACAGCAGAGGACTGGCAGAGCCATATATGGATGTAATATGTAGAAAAACAAAACAAGTCCAAATACCACTTATTTCCCTCTTAAACTTAATTAACTTCTCTTTGAATTTTGGGAAGTATTTAACTAGAAATTAAACTTCTCATGTCTTAAACATTAACATCCTGGAGCACATGTGTAATAGCATCTGAAAAATATCTCTGAATGATATGCTATATGTTTTCTGTGAAAATAATCATGAGCAAAATTGAGTTTTTCCTTGAGATCTCCAGACACTGTTCTGCCTTATTGCATGGAAGGATGTCATTTCTCATTTCACAGCACTGAATTGTGGGTAATATTTTAGAATATTGAATTTTATTCTTTTAGGTCCACAGAACCATTACACTTTTGTTTTCATAATAAAAGCTGTTTTTCAGACTGTTGAATATAACACATAATTTTCTCAGGAAGGAGCTGAAAAGGTGACAGATAAATGTTGGCACCAGATAAACAAGAAGTCCTGGCCTATTTTCTGCTTTTAATAGTTTTGGGGATTTTTGAAGCAAAACATACTGATGTTTTGAGTGTACTGTATAAGCTATTCACTCATTAACCACAACAGCAGTTCACTAATAATCATGCTGTCCCCTGTACATAAACGTCTGCTGCCTACAGAACTCAACATAGTATTTCAGATAAGTTATTTCCAACAATAAGCAATCAGTAAAAACAGCTTTGAATATTAGGGAGAAATATTTTTCAAGCAGTAGCAATTAGCAAATAGGTTTCACAAAATTTTCAAAGTAATGTTTATACTTTAAAATTTTTGAAGGATGCTGAATATTTCTCTTATATTTAGAATAATATAGAAAGTAATAACAGCAAAAATCCTCAGATTGTAGAGGAGGAATGGATAGAGGGGAGATGGCTCAGTAGGTAAGAGTGCTCCCTCTGAAAGTCAGACTACCCTGAGTTCAAATCCACAGCATGAACTTAAGCCAGCCCTAGTTCTATGTGATTATAACCCCAGTACAGTTGGGGCAAAGACAGGTAGTTCCAAGCTATCCCATCAGCATATGAACTTCAGGCTCAGAGAGAAGCTGTATATCAAGATAATAAAATAGAGATTGACAGAGTAAGATATCCAAATTACTCTATCTCTGCATCTGCACAGTCATCTTCATATGCCACAAATATCACACACACACACACACACACACACACACACACACACACACACAAATACCTATGTCATCCAGGCATTACTATTAATAGTTTAATCATTACAATAAACTAAAATGATGAGAGAAAGAGAAAGAGAGAGAGAGAGAGAGCAAGAGAGAGAGAGAGCGCTAATTTCCTTTAGCTCCACATGATTTTTGTTTTGTTTTGTTTTTATTTTGGTTTTATGAGACAGGGTTTCTCTGTGTAGCCCTGGTTGTCCTGGAACACATTCTCTGGAGAAATCTGGCCTAAAACTCAGATATCTGCCTGCCTCTCCCTCCCAAGTGCTAGGATTAAAGGCATGAGCCACCATTGCCCAGCTAGCTCCACATGAGTTTGAAGCAATGTATTTCTTGCTCAGTCTTAAATATTGAGTGAAATCTGCTATGAAAAACTGGTATACTCGTTTATCTCACTTATTGACAAATTGTCTAAAACCTTATGAAAATCATCTAAACTGCATATCCATGTTGGGAAATTATCCCTTAGAAAGAGTAAATAATGAAAGGCTAGATATGTAATCAATCTGGCTCCATTTTGTAAAAAAAGAAGTTTAAAATTACACTCTCACTTTATTTAATTAAATTTATTATTTATATATTTACTTATTTTCCACATTCCAACTAGTTTCTCTTCCCTGCTCTCCTCCCAGTTCCTCTTTACCACATACTGTCTTCCCTGCACCCCATCCAATCCTCCATTGCTTTTCAGAAAGGGACAGGCCTCCCAAGCATACATCCTTCTTTGGTATATCAAACTGGAGTAAAACCAAGCACCTCCTAACATATTAAGGCTAGAAGAGGTTATACAATAGTAGGAAAGTGTCCCAAAGGCAGAAAAAGAGTTTGAGGACTGAATGAGTAACTGTTCCTGCTCCCACAAGAAAACCAAGCTACACAACTGAAACATATGTGTGGAAAACCTAGGTTAGTAAAATGCAGGCTTGCAGCCTGGCAATTAATTCTCTGTGAGCCCCTGTGGGCCCAGGATAGTTGGTTCTGAGGATTTTCATGGTGTGTCCTTGATCTCTTTGTCTCCTACCATCCATTCTCCCCCTTTTCTACAGAATTCTTCAACCATCACTTCATGTTGGGCTGTGGGTCCCTGTATCAGTTTTTATCAATTAATGGATGAAACCTCAGTGAGAACAACTGGGCTAGGCACCAAAGGAAACAACCCTTCGTAATAGCCACAAATTTTATAAAATATATATTTTAAAACTATATAAAATATCTAGGTGTGACTAATCAAGCAGGTTATGACAAAACTGTATGACAAAACTTCAAGTCTTTAAAGAGGGAAATTGAAGAAAAAATCAGGAGATGGAAAGATCTCCAATGACCATGGATCAGTAGAATTAAGATAGTAAAGATGGCCATCTTACCAAAAGCAATACAAGGTTCAAAGCAATTCCAAACAAAAATCTAACAGAACTCTTTACAGACATGAAAAAACTATAGTCAGTTTCATATGGGAAAAAAACCACCACCACCAACAACAACAAAAACAAGATAGCTAAAATAATCCTATAAAATAGAAGAACTCATGAAGATATAACCATTCCTGGTCTCAAGCCATACTACAGAGCTATAGTAAAAAAACAAAACAAACAAACAAACAAAAAAACAAAACAACAACAAAAACATAGTACTTGCATAAAAACAAACAGGTTTATCAAAGGAATTGAATCAAATACCCTGAAATAAATCCACTCAACTATTTATTCTTTATTTCTGACAAAGAAGCAAAATTATGCAATGGAAAACAGAAAGCATCTTCAACAAATAGCGCTGCTCTAACTGCATGTGGGTATATAGAATAATACAAAAAAATTTATACTTATCACAATGTATAAAACTCAAGTCCAAGTAGATCAAAGACATCAACATAATACCAGATACACTAAACCAGATATAAGAGAAAGTGTGGTATAGCCTTGAATGTATTGGCATAGGAGACACCTTCCTGAACAAAATACCAATAGCTCAAGCACTAAGATCCACTGTCTCATTTATTTATGTATGTTATGATTATATTTCAAATGTCCACATTGATTCATAGTCTCTCTTTTTTGTATTTTCCATTTGTAACCCAATTAGAATGGGAGTTTCAGTACAGTTGGACAGAAAATCCATTTCCCTTGAGAAAATTTATAACATCAATAATTCTCTTTGTATTCTGGGACCTAGCTGACACACTTATACCTATATAGCAAGGTAATTCGGGTTTCCAAAGGGTGGGACCAATCACTAGTTCTCATAAACAACTTGACCCCAGAAAGATTACATAAAACCTCAGTTTGTAGGCTGAAACAATATAAAGCTGGGTATGGTAGTACATATGATAATGGAACCAATACAATTTTACATACTTTTATTAATTTAATAATGTTCTAATTGTTTGTTTTGGACTTGGAATTTAAAATAAATTGCATACCGAAACTGATGTCACTTGTTAAAGTATAGCCTTCATACCACATCTAGTAATGCATTTCTGCCTGACTTACTAATTTTTTCCTTAACCTTAACCGACTCTATAACTGATATATATATATATATATATATATATATATATATATATATATATATGAACTGTCCATGCTCTTAATGTTTGTACCATGTATTTTGTGATTTGGTGCATCCCTGGAGATATTAGGGACATCTTTAAGTTGCCAAAGAGCATATTGATGAGATTATTCTTGGGTTATAAGACAGGCTTATATGTCAAGAACTTTTGATCATATGTAAATTTCTAGAAGCATAAAGCTGAAGCCAAGGTTATATACATTTTATATGTTTTGTAAAAATTTTATCTAAAATCATAGCAATTTTTCATAGCATCAATAATGCATCCTTAAATAAAATATTATTTTAACATCCATATTTACTATTTAAAAGTATTTTCACAGAAGTACATACTCTGCTGAAGTAACTTGATCCTTTTTAATTTTCTTCTTTTATTGTAAGAGTATACTATGATTACAGCATTTCTGCCCATCACATTTCTACCTCTAAACTTTCCAACACACCACTTCTTGCAATCTTTCAAATTCATGGTCACCATTTTTATTAATTATTGTTGATGTTGGTGTTGGTAATGGTGTTGGTGTTGATGGTGGTGGTGGCGGTGGTGGTGGTGGTGGTGGTGGTGGTGTGTGTGTGTTTGTGTGTGTGTAGTAGGAGGGGGAGGGGAAGAAAGAGGGGGAGAAGAAGGGGGTAGGGAGAACACGGGGAGGGTGAGGCATAACCTGCTAACTCAGTATAACATTTGTTGTATGTACTTAACTGGAAATGTTTCTGTTTGTAATTCAGTTAATACAAGGAAACATTCAGATCATGGTCAAAACTGGCCTAGTATTTTGGTAGTGAAATAATTTTTATAGGCTTCTTTACGGCCAGTGTTTTTCAGACTCTTCAGTTAATAAGACTGTTCTGGAAATCTCTCAAATAAATATACATTGAGCCCCATTTTTTTTCAAGCTCAGTTGAACATGTAACCTTCCCCTCGAACATTTCAAGAAAGTTGTGCTTCATGGAATATTTTAGGAAAAGCTTCCCAGTGCCACTAGATTCATTATTTATCCACACATCAGCTACTTATTTAATGGGGAGAATTTATTATTCTTCCAACATGGTAATGATGTGCAACTTACATTATCTTAAAATCTTTGTACTCCGACAACTAGACAATATCCTGCAGAACAGGTACGCAGTTAATTGCTGCTGGTTAGATAACAAATCACATGTTTAACAGAGAAAGAATGGATTCATGCTAGACATTAAAAAGGTATTCCAGTATGTGATTCAATGATATAAACAGGATTCAAAGCTATCCCCATCTTTTTAACTAATGAAAGTGCTTGCTGCTTTTATCACACACAGAAGTATCATTAAAAGCTGTTGTACAATAACAGTGACTATTCTTACTACTGCAATTAAACAAACATTTGCAATAGCACATTTGTAACTTTATGGCCAACATATTTGTCTTAACAAGACACATTCCAATAAATGTTCTATCTTACAATTTTAATAATTCAAATACTTAGGGTCCTGAGATTGCTCTACTTATGAAAAATAAAGGTATTTTTCACATTTAAAGATGATTAACTGCAAGACGGACAAGCTCTAGCCTAAAATACTAACATAAGTTTGGACTTAGGCAAAATAAGAGAGTTAATTCCTAAGTATGAGAAATGTAAGAAAATAGAGTTAAACTCAGCAATATGGCTATTGAAGTTGAGCAAAAATAGTACTAATAGACGTGCTATGAAGTAAGGGAGGAATCTCAAATCTCAGAGGGTCCCAACACTAGATACAGAAATAAAGGCAATCTTGGGTGTGATCTCCGCAAGGGCACCAAGGTCCCCAGAGGAATCTCCACACTGCAGGCCCCCTAGCACTCCTGAGACCTAGTGATCACTGGTGAGTAGAATGCAACATCTGTTCCAAAATTAAACCCCAGAGGGTCTTGTGCTAGCAGCAACAGGGACAAAGAACACCTGTCCAACCAGAAGCTGGGGTTCCTTCTGGTGGGCACCACCCCCGCACCATCTTGGGGGCAATCTTGGCTGAGAGCACCAAGGTCCCCAGAGGACTCTCCATGCTGCAGGCACCTGAGCACACCAGAGATCTTAAAATCACTGGTGAGTGGAACACAACATCAGTTCCAAAAAACCCAGAGGGTCTTGTGCTAGCAGCAACAGGATCAAAGGACAAAGGCAGGCCCTAGCACACCCAGAATCTTGGGATCACTGTCCTAAACAACAAGTATAGAAGGTCTTCTAAGCACAGCATACCAGATACACATATAAGCTTACGGAGTCTGGGGCAGCATGCACAGGACCTGCATAGGTCTACATCAGGTGAGGTTCTGAGTCTGAGAAAGTGAACACAAGCTTTCAGCCCTGACCAGAATGCACCTCCAATTGAAAACCACTTGAAATGAAAAGTTAGTTCTCCCCAGTGGAGTCTCACTGGGGAAAACAAACTACTCTAACCACATGCCCAGCACTAAGTAGATGGCCAGCAGAAAACAAACTCAAAGGTGTCTTGGAGGTATCTTGTCTCAAAATGTCAGGGTCAGGCATACATGCACACACACACACACACACACACACACACACACACACACACACACACACACACATAATGGTGTCCATTTTAGTGCTTTTTGTGGGGTTCTGGACTATGCAAATGAGTGCCTCTGTGCTTATATACATTTTTAATGCCTCTCCTCAGCTTTTGATTTTTGTTTTTTGGTTATTTATTTTTCCTATTCTTGATTGTAGCATCACCTTTCTAGATGGTGGGACCTGGGAGAATGAAACTGATTAATGAGCCCAACCAAAGTCTCATGATCTAGCCAAATTCTTAGATATAATATTTATATCTAAATTTTGTGCCACATACAACTTTAATCAGAGCCTCAGACAATTTATACACTGAGCATTAAGAAGAGTCATGCAAGTAATATCTATAATTACAGGAACAATCCATATATGGCAAGAGAATGTCTTTCTATAGAAACTTATAAACAAATAGCAATAGCTAGTTGTAATGAATAATCTGAAGTAGTCAGTATTATATGCTTTGCCTGGGAGAGGCACAAAAATACATTCCAGAACAGTGCCTTGTTTTCAAGAAACTGGGGTCAGAAGACTCTAGATTTCATTTCTTGCCATTTTCTCAAAAGCACTCGGAACTCATGCAACTTCACTCTCAGACTGTGTTCTGACATGTTAGTTTTGTTTTATCTCATTGCATCCTACTATTATCCCTTAGAAGCCTCTTTGTTTACCAAAGAGACACAGAAGAGGGATGGTTTCGGATTAGAGAGGAGGGGAGAAACTATAAAATGTAGAGGGGAGTGAAACCTTAATTAGGATAAAGTATGTGAAATAAAATGCAAAAATGCACATTTGAAAAATAGACTGAGAAAGAAAAATGAAACATATGTACTGGTAGCATTATGTATGTATCAATATGATATGTGACATTTACTATATAATACTATGCCATCCAAGGTGTAAAATGTAGAATGTAATAGTGGTTTTACTTCAGATTATTCATTAAAACTGGATATTGTTACTTGTTTATATGTTTCTATGCAAAAACACTCTTTTGCCATATATGGCCTTTCCTATAACTAGATTTTATTCGTTTGACTCTTCATTACTCTTAGTGCATAAATTGTCTGAGGCTCTAATTAAAGTTGTGTGTGGCATGAAATTTAAATATAAAATTATATCTAAGAAGATCTATGCTTTTGCAGTTAGGAGGAAAGAAATAGTTTAGCTCTAGATCCAAATACAACTATGATGGTAATGTTCTTTGAAGCATAATTAATGCAAACTTTAAATAATTATATACATATAAATTCTATTACTCCAGCTTCTGGGACAAGCCCAGTTTTGGGCTCTAGACATCTGGGCACCTTCCCTGCCTGAGGAGAGGTGTCTGTCTGGGAGGGCTTTGACTGCCAGAGCTCATGAGGGAGCCAACTTGGGTCCTGGGTCCCTCAGAGAACAGTCTGTGCAGGTAAGTGTGCAGGTAGCAGAGGCAACACATCTTCTGGGACAGGCCCTGTACCGGGCCTTCACATTTAGCCAAGATGCAGGTCTAAACACCAGACCTCTGTGCACCTTCCCTGCAAGAGGAGAGCTTGCCTGCAGAGACTACACTGACCACTGAGACTCAAGAGAGCTGGACTCCCAGGACTGTTGACAGAGGCTAACAGAATCACAGGAGGAACAAGCTCCAACCAGAGACAACTATATAAACTAACTCCAGAGATTACCAGATGTAGAAAGGCAAACGTAAGAATCATAATAACAGAATCCAAGAGCACTTACCATCATCAGAACCCAGCACTTCCACCTCATCCAGTCCTGGATACCCCAACACACCCAAAAAGGAAGACTCGGAGTTAAAATCATATCTCATGATGATGTTAGACGACATTAAGAAGGACATTAATAACTCACTTAAAGAAATACAGGAGAATTCTGCTAAAGAGATAAAAGTCCTTAAAGAGGAAACACAAAAATCCCTTAAAGAACTACAGGAAAACACAACCAAACAGGTAATGGATTTGAACAAAACCAACCAGGACCTAAAAAGGGAAGTAGAAACATTAAAGAAAACCCAACGTGAGACAACTTTGGATAGAAAACCCAGGGAAGAAATAAGGAACCATAGATGGGAGCATCAGCAACAGAGTACAAGAGATGGATGAGAGAATCTCAGTTGCAGAAGATTCCATAGAGAACATGGGCACAACAATCAAAGAAAATGCAAAATGCAAAAAGATCCTAACTCAAAACATCCAGGAAATCTAGGACACAATGAGAAGATCAAACCTACAGATAATAGGAGTAGACGAGAATGAAGATTTTCAATTTAAAGGGCCAGCAAATATCTTCAACAAAATAATACAAGATAACTTCCCAAATGGAAAGAGAGAGATGCCCATGAACATAAAAGAAGCCTACAGAACTCCAAATGGACTGGACCAGAAAAGAAACAAATACTTTTCTTTAATTTCTTTTATCATCAATGGAATCAACCCCACAGTAAAAAGACATAGACTAATAGACTGGCTACACAAACCGGACCCAACATTTTGCTGCTTACAGGAAACCCACCTCAGGAAAAAAGACAGATACTACCTCAGAGTGAAAGGCTGGAAAACAATTTTCTAAGCAAATGGTCTGAAGAAACAAGCTGCAGTAGCCATTCTAATATCAAATAAAATTGACATTCACCCCAAAGTTATCAAAAAAAGACTTGAAGCAGAACTTCATACTCATCAAAGGTAAAATCTACCAAGATGGACTCTCATTTCTATATATCTAATCCCCAAATGCAAGAGCAGCCACATTCATTTAAGAAACTTTAGTAAAGCTCACAGCACACATTATACCTCACACAAAAATAGTGGGAGACTTCAACACTCTACTCTTATCATTGGACAGACCCTGGAAACAGAAACTAAACAGAGGCATATAGACACTAACAGAAATTATGAAACAAATGGATTTAATAGATATCTACAGAATATTTTATCCTAAAACAAAAGGATTAAATTCTTCTGAGTGCCACATGGTACCTCTTCCAAAATTGACCATATAATTGGTCACAAAAAAGGCCTCCACAGATGCAAAAATATTAAAATTATCCCATGCATCCTATCTGACCACCATGATTAAGGCTGATCTTCAATAACAATATAAATAATAGAAAGCCAACAGTCATTTGGAAACTGAACAACACTCTACTCAATGATTCCTGGGTCAAGGATGAAATAAAGAAAGAAATTAAAGACTTTCTAGAGTTTAATGAAAATGAAGACAAAACATGCCCAAACTTATGGGACACAATGAAGGCAGTCCTAAGAGGAAAACACATAGCCCTGAGTGTCTCCAAAAAGAAAGTATAGAGAGCATACACTAGCAGCCTGACAGCACCCCTAGAAGCACTAGAACTAAAGGAAGCAAATTCAGCCAAGAGGAGTAGACAGCAGGAAGTAATCAAACTCAGGGCGAAATCAACAAAGTGGAAACAAAAAGAACTATTCAAAAAAATCAACCAAACCAGGAGCTGGTTCTTTGAGAAAATCAACCCTTAGCCAGACTCACTAAAGGCACATGGACAATATTCTAATTAACAAAATCAGAAATGAAAAAGGAGACATAACAACAGAACCTGAGGAAATCCAAAATATCATCTGATCCTACTTCAAAAGGCTAAGCTCAACAAAAAAGAAAACCTTCATGAAATGGACAACTTCCTAGACAGATACCAGGTACCATAGTTAAACTAGGATCAGATTAACAATCCCCTAAGGAAATAGAAGCAGACATCTATAGTCTCCAAACCAAAAAAAGCCCAAGACCAGATGGATTTAGAGCAGAGTTCTATCAGACCTTCAAAGAAGACCTAATTCCAACACTCCTCAAACAATTCTACAAAATAGAAACAGAAGGTACTCTACCCAATTCATTCTATAAAGCCACAGTTACTCTGGTACCTAAACCACACAAAGATCCAACAAAGAAAGAGAACTTCAGACCAATTTCCCCCATGAATATTGATGCACATACTCAACAAAATCCTCGCAAACGGAATCCAAGAACACATCAAAATGATCATCCATCATGACCAAGTAGGCTTCATCCCAGGAATGCAGGGATGGTTAAATATATGGAAATTCATCAATGTAATCCACTATATAAACAAACTTAAAGACAAAAACTACACGATCATCTTGTTAGATGCTGAGAAAGCATTTGACAAAATCCAACAGCCTTTCATGATAGAAGTCTTGGAAAGATCAGGAATTCAAGGCCCATACTTAACATAATAAAAGCAATATACAGCAAACCAGTTGCCAATATCAAACTAAATGGAAAGAAACTTGAAGCAATCCCACTAAAATCAGGGACTAGAAAAGGCTGCCTGCTTTCTCCCTACCTATTCAATATAGTACTTGGAAGTCCTAGCCAGAGAAATTTGACAACAAAGGGAGATCAAGGGGATACAAATTGGAAAGGAAGAAGTCAAAATAACAGTGTTTGCAGATGATATGATAGTATATATAAGTGACCCCAAAAATTCCACCAGAGAACTACTAAACCAGATAAACAGCTTCAGTGCAGTTGCTGGATATAAAATTCAGTCAAACAAATCAATGGTCTTTCTCTACATAAAGGATAAACAGGCTGAGAAAGAAATTAGGGAAACAACACCCTTCACAATAGTCACAAATAATTTAAAATACCTTGGTGTGACTCTAAGGAAGTGAAAGATGCATATGACAAGAACTTCAAGTCTCTTAAAAACGAAATAGAAGATCTCAGAAAGTGGAAAGATCTCCCATGCTCATGGATTGGTAGGATTAATATAGTCGAAATGGCTTTCCTGTCGAAAGCAATCTACAGATTCAATGCAATCCCCATCAAAATCCCAACTCAATTCTTCACTGAGTTAGAAAGAGTGATTTGAAAATTCATCTGGAATAATAAAATACCTAGGATAGCAAAAACTGTTCTCAACAATAAAAGAACCTCTGAGAGAATCAACATGCCTGACATTAAGCTGTACTACAGAGCAATTGTGATAAAAAGCACATGGTACTGGTACAGCGACAGACAAGTAGATCAATGGAATAGAATTGAAGACTCAGATATGAATCCACACACCTATGGTCACTTGATCTTTGACAAGGGAGCTAAAACCATCCAGTGGAAAAAGGAACGCATGTTCAACATATGGTGCTGGCACAAATGGCAGTTATCATGTAAAAGAATTTGTATTTATCCATTCTTATCTCCTTGTACAAAGTGCAAATCTAAGTGGGACCTCCACATGAAACCAGAGACACTGAAATTTATAGAGGAGAAAGTGGGGGAAAGCCTTGAAGATATGGGCACAGGGGGAAAAATCCTAAACAGAACAGCAATGGCTTCTGCTGTAAGATCAAGAATTGATAAATGGGACCTCATAAAATTGCAAACCTTCTGTAAGGCAAAAGACTCTTTCAAGAAGACAAAAAGGCCACCAACAGATTGGGAAAGGGTTTTTACCAATCCTAAATTTGATAGGGGTCTAATATCCAATATATACAAAAAGCTCAAGAAGCTGAACTCCAGAAATTCAAATAACCCCATTAAAAAATGGGATACAGAGCTAAACAAAGAATTCTCAACTGAGGAATACCAAATGGATGAGAACCACCTGAAAAAAAAAATGTTCAACATCTTTAATCATCAGGGAAATGCAAATCAAAACAACCTTGAGATTCCACCTTACACCAGTCAGAATGGCTAAGATCAAAAATTCATGTGACAGCAGATGCTGGCAAGGATGTGGAGAAATAGGAACACTCCTCCATTGCTGGTGGAATTACAAGCTTGTACAATCACTCTGGAAGTCAGTCTGGCAGTTCCCCAGAAAATTGGACATAGTATTACCTGAGGATCCAGCAATACCTCTCCTGGGCATATACCCAGAAGATGTTCCAACTGGTAATAAGAGCACTTGCACCACTATGTTCATAGCAGCCATATTTATAATAGCCAGAAGCTGGAAAGAACCCAGATGTCCCTCAACAGAGGAATGGATACTGCAAATGTAGTACATTTACACAATGGAGTACTACTCTGCTATTAAAAACAATAAATTTATGAAATTCTTAGGCAAATGGATGTATCAGGAGGATATCATCCTTATTGAGGTAACCCAGTCACAAAAGAAGTCACTAGATTTGCACTCACTGATAAGCAGATATTAGCACAGAATCTTAGAATACCCAAAATAGAATTTTCAAAACACAAGAAAATCAAGAAGGAAGACCAGAGTGTGGATACTTCATTCCTCCTTAGAATAGGGATCAAAATACCCATGAAAGGAGTTACAGAGACAAAGTTTGGAGCTAAGATGAAAGATGGACTATCCAGAGACTACCCCACCTGGAGATCCGTCCCATAATCAGTCACCAAACTCAGACACTCTTGCATAGGACAGCAAGAGTTTGCTGAAGGGACCCTGATATAATTGTCTCTTATGAGGCTATGCCAGTTCCTGGCAAATACAGAAGTGGATGCTCACAGTCATCTCTATGTTAGAACACAGGGCCCCCAATGGAGAAACTAGAGAAAGTACCCCAGGAGTTGAAGGGGACTGCAGCCCTATAAGAGGAACAACAATATGAACTAACCAGAACCCCCAGAGCTTGTGACTCTAGCTGCATATGTAGCAGAAGATGGCCTATTTGGCCATCATTGGGAAGAGAGGCCACTTGGTATTACAAACTTTATATGTGGCAGTACAGGGGAACGCCAGGGCCAAGAAGTGGGAGTGGGTGGGTAGGGAAGCAGGGTGGGGGGAGGGTAGAAGGAACTTTCAGGATAGCATTTGAAATGTAAATTAAGAAAATATCTAATACTAAAATAAATAAAGTCTATTACTCACAGTGAACCATTACATGTGCTATATGAAACTAACAAATATTAGAAAGTGTAATAAAATATACTAATTGATTCAAATTTGCATACTGTTAAATTTTAAAGACAGAAAATAAACTAGATAAAATGAAATACTAATTCCATAAATGGTCATTCCAAATCTAAAATTTAAAGTACTACTTTAAATTTTAGATTTAAATTAGATTTAGATTTATTATATTGTATTGTGCTGTCTTATTCCAATTAAAATTACACTATATTTAGACTACTGATGGAAAACTACATACTGAGAATGTAAGTTTAATTCAGGTTGTGTGAACATTGTAACTATTCCAAATTTTGCTCAATTTTATTATTAAGGGGAAGAGGATGGATTCATGATCTATCTAAGAAAGGTAAACCTTGCATACACATAGAGCAGTGAAATAATTGACATACATGACATGCTAATACTTCACAAGAAAGAAGTACCCTCTCCCTAAGAGAACCCAGGACTCTTGAGTGGAGATAGAGTTCTAGATATCAGAATGCAGTAGGTCAGGTGTGCAAAAGAGTCACCTGAGACCACTTGAGGTCATTGCTCGAATAGATGTTGCTATAGTTCCAGATTTACCATCTTCCTAACATACCCTTCATCTGAGTTTTTACATTATGATCCTAAGTATCGAGGCCTTCATTATGACCTGAGATTTTGGAAGAGAGTTAAAAACATAAAAACCTGCCCCTCCTTCCCCCTCCCCCCCAAAAGATTGCTTTTATCAAGAGAAGTTACAGTGAATGCAAGGCAGTCGACAAATGATATGCAGCTAATAGAGTGGTCTTTATTACACACACACACAAAGAGCTATCTATAAATCACAAGGAGGATGTATCAAATCAAGAATTATACTAAAAGGAAATTACAGGAAGCATACAGAATTTCTTAAACATCTAGTTACCTGGTATTGAGGTTATCATCTGTGACTAGGAATACTCTTTATAATTGTACCATCGCTAAAAGTTCTGTAAAAAAATTTCCAAATACTCTCTGCCCCAACAATAATTCATATGTTATTGTTGGTAGGTCTCAGCCATTTGCATTGGTGTTTACATTTCCCCTTTGTTAGCATGCAGAGGACATTTTCTATCAAAGTTGTTAGCCAGTAGAGGTGAAGACTCTTAGGTTTTTAAAGTGTTTTTTCAAGCTAATTTTACTACAGATTTCTTTATCTACAATAATAGAGTCAAAAGAGACTTACATGGTTTTAATTTCTACACCATGGATGTAGATTTTATTTAACAAATAATAAAATGAAATTCAGTTTTGTGTCATTGAAGTATGTATCTATAATTTTCTTAAAATTGTGATACCCAAGATACATATCACAGTACTCAAAAAGCTCAACAAGCAGAAGTGCCCAAGTGAGGACACCCCAGTCCCACTTGGGAGAGAGACAAAGCAAACACAAGTGGGGAGGGAGGGAAGGACCTGGGAGGGAAAGCAGATTGGGTGGGAGGGGAGTGCCCCCCCCCCAAGGGAAACCTGATCTGGTATTGGGTGAGGGAAAAGGACTGAAACCCTGAGGGCCAGCACACTATTACTGAGGCTATGGAGTGCTCTCAAAAAGGACCTATCATGACTGCCCTCTGAAAGACCCAACAAGTAGCTGAAAGAGTCAGATGCAGATATTTGCACACAACCAATGAACAGAAGCAGCTGATCCCAGTTGTTGAATTAGGGAAGGGTGAAAGAAGCTGAGAAGGGCGATTCTGTAGGAGGATCAGCAGTCTCACTTAATCTGGACCCCCAAGATCCCTCAAACACTGGACCACCAAACAGACAGCATATACCAGCTGATATGAGGGCCCCAATACACATACAGTAGAGGACTTCCAGATCTGTGTTCATTCAGAGATGATGCACCTAACTCTCAAGAGACTGGGGGCCCCAGGGAGTTTAGAGGTCAAGGAGGGGCATCCACCTGGAGTCTGGGTGGGGTTGGGAGGAGGTGTGGGATATGGAGCAGACAGAGGGTGAATGGAGGGTGGGGAATGTAATATGGAGTGTAAAAAATCAAAATAAAAATATTTTTTAAAAATTGTGATTAAAAAATTGTGATCTAAAAAAAATTTAGATCAGTGGTTCTCTACATTCCTAATGCTACTCCTTTTATGCAGTTTTTCCTGGTGTGGAGACTCCCAACCTGAAAACTGTGTTTGTCGCTACTTCATAACTATAACTCTGCTACTGTTATGAATCATAATGTAAATACTGTTGGAAACAAGTGTGCCAAAGTAGTAGTGATCCACAAGTTGAAAACAACTGATTTATATGAATTGTCTCTATTTGTAAATATTAAGCAATGATTAAAAAAATGTAACAAAGTATAAATAAGTAAGATGTATTTTAAAACTTCACATACACTTTTTAAACTAATAACAAAATGTAAAATGCTAAATTTAAAGTGGTTCACAGTTTGTATATTTTCTGGAAATGATTGAACAGGAGAAGGGGAGATTAAAATGTCAACTATACTCATTGCACTATGTTCTACACATAGTGGTGACATTTCTAGAGTCAATTCTATTGTGCATACAAAGAGAGCCAAGGCATAAAGAACCAAAGACCAAATTGTTCATAATCCAGATATCATTTGGAATTCATGTGCTGCCTCCTATTTGATTATAAATACCATTGGTATTTGAGAATTTACAGTCAGGTCATTGAACTGACTAACAAAGCCGACATTAATACTAAACTGGGAAACAGATGGAAACTTTCCCATATTCTTCATATTCTCTTTGGTTCATTTCCTGTCTGAGCATCCTTCCCCAAAACCAGAGAAACAAAAACCCTTCTGATTATCTCAGTAATTCCTTTCTAACCTTTTAGCAGTGGACAAAAATGACAACTGCCTATTTTCTTCAAAATACACATATTCTAATAATTAAACTATAACGTCTTATAAAATATTTGACCTTCAGCTACTCACAAATAGTTTATTTCAGCCACCTAATACATTCAATGTTCAAAGGCTTGAAAATTTTAGTTCAGTAGATTAAAACACATCTAAATTGCACATACTGAAGACTTTATTTTATTTTATTTTATTTTTAGACGCTTAAATCCTATCCAGCACAGTTTCCATGGTCAGGGTAATTAGATGCTCATTAAAACCTGATAGTATAGGACTGTCTAGAAGATAATATTATGAGCCTCAACTTCTCTACTTTGAGGATGTGAGAAACTGAATCTTGGAGTTGTTAACCATATATTTAAAACTAAAAAGACAGAATGAACATGTCAATATACTAACCTCATCTCCAATTAAAGAGAAGAATTTAAGTATGGATAAACAATACTGCCAACCAGTGTAAAGGCTACTAGCATCAGCTTAAATATTTTTAGAAAAAAAAAACAAATATTGCTATTACTTCATGTAATTGATACATTTACCTTAATATATTAGTCCTGAAAAGAAAAAAACCTAAGGTTATGATTATATATTATTTTATGAATGAACAAAGAAAATAGTTGTTCAAATTAATAACAATTGTCATTGTGTTTGCATGAGGTGCTACATAAAGCTTTGCTTTATTTATGTTTTCTGATAATTTAAAAAAAAATACTATCAAAAACTATATTTGTTTGAATTTACCCAACACTGTGTACTTTCAGAATCTGTAGGAATTAGAGTAGTGGAAACATTTACCCTCTTTTCCCCACTGAATTCCAAGGTCCAAAGTGAGCAGTAATTTACCTCACACAGTGAGTCAGCAGGAGCCAGCACCTTACCTGACGGGCAACCAGAGAAATCAATAAGGATTTGTTACATTTAATTTTCTCATATATAATTGGTTCTAAAGTGGTCTCACCTTTGAAGTGAAAATTAAAGTATAATAGCTTTGAAACAGGATTATTCAGCCCTTCAACAATTATTAGAAAGGCCAGAATTGTTATGTGCACATAAAACCCACCTAATTGCCTAAATGTTTCAATTCTAAAGTATATACAATGACAGATAGGGAGAAAATTACTGCTGTCTTCCACCTTTTGTGTCATGCAGTATTTAATGGATCAAAAATAATAGGTGCTAATGTGAGCCATGGAGCATCATAATAAAACTCTTACCACTTACATTTACTTAAATCCTGGAATTCTCACCACCCTTTAATCCCTGCAATGCCTGAATGTGGGGGGTTCATCCTGGGGTTTGTTTTACCTTACTGTCTCCTTTTTAGATATAAGTGCATCATGTCTTGAAATATTAATAAATATTTTGACAAAGTTCAGGGTTTCGGTCTAGGTAAGCTTAGTGTATTGAGAGGGTACACCAAGCTGTTTCTATGATCTGTGGGTTTCTTTCCATTTTTGATTCTGCAATACTTCTTTCTTTAAGCTGTAATGAACTCACAAGAATTTCCAAGGAATAAAGCTACATTGTATATAATATAATTTTACCTTTTGGGGCTTGGGGAAATTTTCAAGAATAAACTTTCTATTGGATGTTCCAGAAGAAACTTAGTCATGATCCTAAAGGAAATTTTTCAAAAAGAAAACTCAGTGGTTGAAAAATAGCTAACATAAGAAAGAATAATAATACCTGTTTGAGCATAGAAGCAAATAAATTCACCTTTAGCCACTATCAAACACACATTATCTTTTTGAAGAAAATTAGATGATATGTTCTCTGTATGGGAGCAACCTGTGATCTATATGTAAGTAGCTATACATATGGTTAATATTAACACACCTTGAGAAAAGACATATACTGTAAACCGATAGTAATGTTTCACACAAAGTAAAATGATATGTAAAGCAGTCAAGTCAGTCAAAAAGTTTACAAATCCATAAAAAGTAAAATATCTACCAGCATGTTTAAATAAACCTATAATTACTTGATTTAGATAAATCTCAGATATTTACTTTTATTACATATGAAAAGTTAAATCATGATTGATAAAGATTTGCAAATTCTACCTCAAATTATTCAATCCACATTCTTTAAAAATATATGCACTTAAGTTTATGATGTGAGGTCTTTGAAAGTATAAAGTAAGTAAACATTAAAATGGATCATGGCCTTCCAATATCATCAGCTGTTTCCAAAATGAGAAAAGACAGCTGTATTGATCCTATCATCACTAGTCTACACAATCAAGAGGGAAAGCAAGAATACCTGCAAATGATGATTATAATGACCTAAAAACTGGACTTTCAAAGCCTGATTACTCGGCAGGTGTACACAGAGTGCAAAGCCTGAGTAAAAGTGGAAAGTTTCAACCTTGTGAAACTAAATACTAGAAATATCCATAGATTTAATTGAAAACTGTGTTACCCTTTAAGTGCACAGAACAAAGGTGTTGTTTATTGTTGAATATTACATTGAAACATTAAAGAAAAAATAAAGTTTTTATTTTCATGGGAGAATCAGTTTTATTTATTTAAGGCAAACATTTACTCTGATGTCTCTCAATTGGAAAGATATAAACAAACCTTTAGCATCTACTGCTAATACCCATAAGCAGGCATCCTGACTTAGTGGACTTAGAAGGGTTCAGACTGTGGGAACTAAAGCCACTTTCTCTAGATTTGTACTGCATCTTTGCCACTTCCTAATTGCGCGACCAAGGATAAGAAATGAACTACAGGATGAATGAGCTTTTTCTCTATAAAATGAAGGTAATTAATATGACTACAAGATTTATATTTTGATTATATGTTTTCATGTGTGTACAGATGTCTAATAATATATTCTATCCTAATTTAAAACTTTTTCTTCTCAATATGATTTTTAATGTATTTTGGTTTTATCAATTGGACTTATCAAAGAAATAATTACAGTCACTGTCTCCCTCTTTCTTTTTATAATATAAGAGTGAATGTCTTCTGGTTCTTTTTCCACCAGTTACATATGCAAGACCCTGATATCTTGGAGTCTTATAGAGAAGTGACTGGATAGCTGCTGGAGATATCAGAAAGAAAGGAGTTTCAGTTGGAGAAATGCCTCCATGAGATCCAGCTGTAAGGCATTTTCTCAATTAGTGATTAAGGGGGAAGTTCCCTTTGTGGATGGTGACATCTCTGGGCTGGTAGTCTTGGTTCTATAAGAGAGCAGGCTGAGCAAGCCAGGGGAATTAAGCCAGTAAAGAACATCCATCTATGGTTTCTGCATCAGCTCCTGCTTTCTGACCTGCTTGAGTTCCAGTCCTGACTTCCTTTGATGATGAACAGCAATGTGGAAGAGTAAGCTGAATAAACCCTTTTCTCCCCAACTTGCTTCTTGGTCATGATGTTTGTGCAGGAATAGAAAACCTGACTAAGACACTGCCTCTTTATTTCTTCTCACATTAATTTGAAATCTTAACCACACACACACACACACACACACACACACACACACACACACACAAAAATCTTTCTGCATTCTGTGAAACTAAACTAACATTGTAGGAAGCTATATTCTGGGGTATAGTACCTCTGTTATCCTCCAATGTATACTACAACAGCTAATTTCATTTTTACTTAATAACTGCAGACTTTTAAAGGAGACACAGATAACAGATGTTTAAAAGAGGAATGAGTGAGCAGAGTTTGCATACAAAATAACTCTCAGTAGGAAAATCAACCTATTGTCAATAACTAATGTGGGTAAGTTGTCATAAGATCATTAGCAAGGGGCATAAGCATAAGCATTGTTTTGAAAACAAGAGAGAAAACAGACATGTCATAAAAGATAAACAAACAAACAAAAACCCAGAACCTTACAAAACTCACAGGGAAAATGAAACATGCTATTATATGAGAAAAACATAAAAATGTATGTTAATTGAGTTGCATGATTGGTAAAAATGACAATTTTCAAAAATCTAATTATCTAGGTCACCAAATAAAAATAAATGAAATTTGAAAACATAATGCCAATTAATCTAGACATACTTTATCAAATAAGGCTGTGCCTCAAATAAAAACACAAAGATGATATTTTCAGTCTGTCCACATCAAACACTACCAAATGAATAGCAAATATGACATTTGGATTTCAAAAATTAATCATTCCACATTCATATCTGTTACTCATCAGGATTCTGTCCAAGGACATGTTATTTTGACATGGTTCTAATGGTATGTACACAAACACAGGTCACATGGAACTATTCTTAAGCATAAAGTTTGTAGGCAATTTCTTTCTTGAATAAAATTTTAACCTTATTTTTACATATGTACTCACAAACTCCACAATGGATTAAACAGAACACAGTAGGGGACATACTATGAAATGTGAATTTTCTCTTAATATATCTAAACAATCCATTATTAAATGCAGTCTTATGTACTTTACTATCCTGACACCACAGCATGTATGTGATATATATATATATATATATATATATATATATATATATATACATTTATGTATATTTGTTTATCAGAATATATATATATAGCAGAATATATATATATATAGTATATTTCAAAAATCACATGACACATTTAAGTTATAGCTTATGACATATACAATGTATATGTCATACATATATGTATATATTTACATTGTACATAATTTGCATTTATTTCTAGTCTTTACATAACCTAATATAGGTTAGGTAATTCTATTTTTAAATTTTTTCAGAGATTGTGTACGTGAGCACTTTTACATACCTGTATAAATGTTAATATGCTTGTGTATTCAAGCAAGCATGCATTTTTGTAGTGGTTATAAGTCCACATTAAATGTCTTCTTCAGTGACTTTTGCAGGTTACATTCTGAGAAAAGTCTCTCAATCAACTTGGAGCTCACTGATTTGGCAAGACAACTTGACCAGGAAACCAGAGATATCCTGTCTCAGCCTCATCAGCTGCAGTATTATAGGTGCACATTGTGCCCAATTTTATATGAGATATCTTTTTTTGTAAACTCAAGTTCTCGTTGTTGGATCACAAATACTTTATCAAGTGACCTATTATATTTTTCTAATTGCTTCAAATGGAAAAATAAATTAAATTGAAAATACATTAAACACTATCATGATCATATCAGGATTATAGTGATATTTTTCTTAGTTTCTTATATCAAATTTTCTATGCTTACGATTAAATCAAAAAGTAATTATGGAAAAATGTATTTATTGATTTAGAAACATGATTTCTAGGTATAAATCTATCATAGTATTTTTGAAATACAGTCACTTTATGAACATTTACAAATATGCTTCATCCACATATCAAAAAATAAATGGTATGGAACATGATTTGCTTGTTGTAATATAATACTTAAAAATAGCCAAAGATAGATAAAATTTCTAAGATGACCTATTTTCAAAAGTATATGCATTAATTACACAGGCACATAATATGACTCTGCATAATTAAGGGAATTATCTACAAGTACCTAGTTTTCAATTTCATAAAATGTTCAGGTAAGTCTTTAGGTTAAACTTCCTTGCTTTATTGTGCTTTGAACCAGCTATTTTCCACTCACTATTTCTAGCACATATTCTCTTTATACACTTTCCTGCTATTTTCTTGTATACTTGAGTATTCTAGAAAGAGGTATAGAACTCAATAAAAAGAAGAGGCATTAGAAAAGCTAAACTTTAACTAACTACAAAACAAGGAACAGTACTAAATAACATAAGAAATTTGGGTTAAGACAGATCTTTTGTGATTTGGAGGGTGTTTTTCGGAGGGGGAACCAGGAAAGGGAATAACATTTGAAATGTAAATAAAGAAAATATCCAATAAAAAAAAAAAACTAAAAAGAAAAAAAAAAGACAGAAAAATGTTAAAGATGTAGAATGTTAGTACCTACATTTTTTAACCATCATCTTTGCAAACTGTCACAAAATATTGAAATTGGAGCAATGTATCTTATCTGGAAATCATCCAAGAAAAACTAATTACAAACTGAATGTTTAAAGAATGGAATTGATTGGCTTTTTTGCTTAATCACTTGACACTTTAGCATCTACCAAAACTGGTGCCTCTGGATGTGTGTCAAAGATTTAAAATTACTTTAATAAATCCGTTTGATACAACAAAATGAAGGGTACACACTTTTTTTCTTTTTCCTCCTGCTTCCCTCCTGTAATTAAATGTTTTTAAAAGGAGTGGCCCACAATGTATTCTTTCCCCTGACCATCAGCTTCACACTACCTATTGTAATAGTGAATATACAATATACAAAGATGTTGATTACTTTTATATTCTTATAGTTCCTAGTTCTTATCATTCACATGATGTAATGTATTTTATATCCTTTTGAAGATTCCCAATATTATTTATCATTTCTTCCCACTTTAATATATTCACATTTATGTGACATGACTATGCCATGAATCTTTTAACTCTTCTTAAAAATAAGTGCTTTAGTCCTTGCAAAGTTAGTTATTATAAATGACCTACAAATAAAGCCCCTTATAGAGAGAATATATTTTATCCCAATGCATTTCTGAAAAATATATTACAAGAAATTATACCATCAAATTAAAGATGATATAGATTTTGCTGTGTAAGGAGTAATGCTATATTTTTCTGACAGTATTTCAATCATTAAATGCTCTCACAAGTAAAATATGAAAGTATTTTATACCCTATATCAGGTGCATAAATTTTGGCAATATTATTAAGTATAAAATACATCATCATATTAATAATGAGTATAATATTACAATTGAGAGAATAAAATTTAGGGAAGGTATGAAAGGGACAATCCAAACATCAGATAGTGAGGAAGCCTTAAAACCACACTTTAAATCCAATTAGCTTGATTGAAAGACTTTGGTTCCTTAAAGAAAAGGTACAAGTGTGTAAGCCAAATGTAGAGTCTATAGAACATATTGGGCTAGCTTGGCCATCTGTATGTAAAGTCCATCAAACTATGCTTAGACATTGTGTGGCTATGGAGTAAATAAACACACCATATGTTGCCTCTGAAGATTCTGTATAGCAATTATAAAATCTGCAATTGCATGATAGTTAATTGAAGTAATAGAAAAAAATCATTACTTACAACAATGATTTCAAAGTTCATATTCCATGCATAATATTTATTGATCTCTGGATTTTTAATTAATGATAAATTGTAGAAATAAGAAAATAGCTTAAGGCCTCAGGTTCTCTTATTTGCTTGGAAAATTACTGTAAATATACAGAAACATTTAGAATTTTTCTGATGGTAAAGTCCTATTGCTGGAGAGAACACTTACACAATACATTAAATATGAAAAAGTTAAGCTGGTGCCTATCAAAAGCCTTTACCACTATAGATTAGTGCTCATGATACTAGAAGATACTCTGCACACTACCAAAGAAGAAAGGTAAATAACGTGAACTACAAATTTTTTGATCTACAATGATGACCTGCCTACAAGATACACTAGTGAAATAGGGGAGCAAACCTTAAAGGAGTAATCAAAGAGTATCAGATTTGATTTAAGTCCCACTTTCTGCAATGTATCCCAATACTGCTTGAGTGACCAAGAATTTGAATCTAAAAAGCCCAGGGCCAAGCAGAAAAATCAAATGCTACTGTTCTACAAAAGGAACATAGTAATTAAATGCATCAATGACATTTTGCTATACTCACAGATCAATGCCTTGCTTATTCATCATCAGATAAGTTTCCTTCTACAGCAGATGGGAACAAATTCAGAGATGAACAGTCAGACAATATGCAGAATTAGAGCCCTCAGAACACTCAGCCTGGTGACTCCATCAAATTTCTTTGCTCAGAGCTTAAAGAGAATATAACATCTAAAGGGCAAGGAGCATAAAAATGAATAAATAAATAAATACCAAGGTCCTTTATATACAGGAGGCCTGAAACATATGTGAACTGACAAAGATTGAAGCACATACAGAAGACTTGCACAGGTGCACCAAGATGGGGTCCTAGAATGAAAACACAGGTGACCACTTGCCCTCACTACTAACACAGAAGCTACATTCAATTGATAACCACTTGCAAAAACAAAAATTTATTTCTCCCAAATGAGTCTTACAGGGAATACAATCCATACTTAATGACAGGTCACATGGCCAGGAGTAGATGACCAACACAAAACAAACTCATGGCACCTTTCTTTATAGACTCATTGTCTAATAGTGTTTTGTCAGGGCTTTTTGCTTCCCTTACAGGTTCTTTAAATAGACACTATATTTTATGGGTTTGTTTTTATGAGATTACATTACATACAGAGTTCTATATGTCTATATGTGTTTCTTGTGCTTTTCTTTGGCAATTTTTCTTTGTTTCTTTTGTTCCATTCCAGTATATTAGTTTTTGTTTTGACTTATTTAGATCTTTGTTTGTTTTCTAGAGAGAGAGAAATGATGTGAATTCAGATGGCAGGGCATCTAGGGGGGAATCTCAGAGTAGTTAGGGAAGAGACCATAATAAAAATATAGTAATAATAATTTTGGTTTCTTTAAAACCCAGTTATGTTATTAGAAAATGTTTAATCCCAGGTATGAAATAAGAGGCTACTTCCAAGCAGGTGATTATGATAGGCCACGTGCTCTAGTAGGGGTGTAGTTTTGACTGCTGCAGATAGTTTCTGCACGTGTGTGACTTTTGGAATTCTGGGAACTTTTCAGAAGGTATAAATGCCAGAATCATGAGGGGCTGGGTGCACTCTCAGAAAGCTGCTGGTTTCTGCTGATATAGTTTGACAAGTGGGCATGAACAGTGATAAGTAGAAGTTGAAGATATTCTGACAATGAAGATTAGACTTACCCCAAAAATCTCCATAGTGCAAGACATAGTCAAAAGAGGTCTATAGCCACTTCCCCCTCTTACCTTCTTTCTCCCTTACCTAGGGTTTTGGGGAGTCATGTAAAGGATTAGGGTGGAATAAGGGATGCAAGCAAGCAGGTGTAAGAGCCATGAAGCAATGAAAAAAGTACACCTAAAATATATCATATGAGAATAAGATCCATTTTCTATAAAAGAAAACTAGAGAAAAATAGAAAATGAAAAGAAGATGAATTTCCATTCTCTATGTGGATTTATATCTAAACCTGAGATAAATAGAAGACACAGTCCTAATTAACAGTAATTGTTAACTTGATACATCCTGGAATTACCTGAGAAGATAGATCAGTAGAAGAATTTGTCATTGTCTCGTAATTATGATGTTGTAGATTGTCTTGATTATTAATGATGTAGAAGTGCCCAGCCCACTGTGGGTGGTACTATCTCTAAGCTAGTAGAACACGCATATAAAAAATCTTGCTGTCTTAGTCAAAGTTTCTATTACTAGGATAAAACACCAATACTAAAAGCAACTCAAAGAAAAAAGTTTATATCATCACATAGTAGCCCATCACACAGGAATATAAGGGCAGGAACTCAAAACAAGAGTTCTGACTCACAAGTTTTGTTATTGGCCAACATGGCAGGAGAGTTTTCTTACCTGAGATACCATTTTCCTAAATGACTCATGCTTCTTTCAGGTTTACATAAAACTATACAGCACACTAGCTAAGCAAGAGAATTCTGGGTTTCAGAGACTATAAGTCCCAAATTATTATTTTATTTCAATTATTATTCTTTTCTAATTCTAAGCATCTATTTGGCATTGTTGGTAATGTCTATAGATTTATTAACATTATCTATTTAGTGATGTATTATTTTCAAATTTCAATTTGTTAGACATGTTTCTATTAGCTGTTAATGTTTGAACATGTATATCATATCTAACAATGTTTCTATCTTCTTACATAAGTTGCTACTGACTGTCCCACTACCTATGTACATGCCAAACTTTCTGAATCTCTTTGATTAGCTCCTAAGTTCTTCTTGAAAATGATAAATGTAAACAAGCTGTCAAATCCTAAACTATAACTTTTCTTCTCCTAGTGACCCTAATACTGTAATTGTCATTGCTTTTTTCTTTTTACTACTTTCTTTAGGAACTCTCAGTACTTGTATAAAATACGTATCTTTGTGTCACAGGTAGTCATTAAAATCTCCATTTGTCAACACAGAAATGTAATGATTACAGAGAGGCTTTACCAAATGCTTCAACCAATTTAAAGAACCAGAAAGGCAGTTTTCTCTAATTAATAGAATTTAAAACAATTTCCAATATGGCTAGTTAGACTAGGAACATGAAAATATAAATGATTGTATTAGACAGGTTCTCCCAAACACTTATGTAACTCAAGATATGGCACTGCCTATATATATATATATATATATATATATATATATATATATATATAAAATTTAGTAATAATAAACATGTCATTTTTAGCAAGAGGGATAGAATCATGGCTCATCATGTTATATGAAATAAGCCAGGTTCTAAGATTATATATATATATATATATATAATATATTTTTTCTCACACATAGGATATAGATTTTAAAATGAGGTAGACATAAAAGAACTGAGGAGTAGGAAGAGAGAGGCATGAAAGAAGAAATTAGGAATGATTATAGTCCAAGTATAGTTTTATGTGTAAAAAACATAATGTACAATGAATATATAAAAGTTTTTTAAATGAGGTGTTTTTCGTCTAAGACATTTTTATAGACTATTAAGTTTGTTGGCCTCCAAGTGGAGAAAACATGTCAATATGTAATAGATAACACAATGTTATTTTTAATCTCAATAGATGAATGAATCTTAATCTATAAGAACATTAGAACATATAAATATTATCAATAGTAACCATCATTATACAGAATCTCTTCAGACAGTGATCTAACCTCAGGTCTAACTCACCTTACTCTACATTAAAACTTTGTAAGATAGAAAAAAACATGCATGGTATGTACTCACTAATAAGTAGATATTAGTAAAAAATAAAAAATAAGAAAGAAAGAAAGAAAGAAAGAAAGAAAGAAAGAAAGAAAGAAAGAAAGATAGAAAGAAAGAAAGAGAAAAAGAAAAAGAAAAAGAAAAAATACAGAATACCCAAGATACGGTCACAGTATCCAAAAAAATTAACAAGCTGAAGGGCCCAAGTGAGGATACCTCAGTCCCACCTGGGAGGGAGAAGAAAGCCACCACAAGAGGGGAGGGAGGGAGGGACCTGGTAGGGAAAGGGGAAATAGCTAGAGGAGAACATAATCTGGTATTGAGTGAGGGAAAAGGACTGAAGCACTGAGGGCCAGCAGATAAAAAGGAAACAGGCAAGCTCCAGAGGTAGGAGGTTGGAGGCACCTTCCAGAATGTACCAGAGATCTGGGAGGTGAGAGACTCTCAGGAATCAAAGGGCAGGACCTTAGACAAGACGCCCTACAGTGGGGAGAGGGAAATTATAGAACCCACCAGCATCAGGAAGACAGGACATCAAGTGAAGGATGGGGCTGCCTTCCCACAGTCAAAACACTGACCAATAATTATTTCTGTCTGAAGGAACAGCAGGGATGAAAATGGAGAGGAGCCTGAGGAAAAGAAGGTCCAGCGACATGCCCAAAGTGGGATCTAGATCAAGGGGTAGCCACAAGAACTGACACTATTACTGAAGCTAAGGAGCACTCACAAAAAGGGATCTATCATGACTGCCCTCTGAAAGACCCAACAAGCTGCTAAAAGAGTCAAATGCAGATATTTGTACCCAACAATGGAAAGAAGCTGTTGACCCCTGTGGTTGACTTAGAGGAAAGCTGGAAGAGGCTGAGGAGGAGGGCAACCCTGCAGGAGGACCAGCAGTCTCAAGTAACCTAGACCCCTGAGATCTCTCAAACACTGGACCATCAACCAGGCAGCATACACCAGCTGATATGAGTCCTCCAGCACATATATAGCAGAGGACTGCTGGGTCTGGGTTAAGTCAGATAAGATGCACCTAACCCTCAAGAGACTGGAGGCCCCAGGGAGTTTAGAGGTCTAGTGGGTTGGGTGTTGTAGTTGGGGACATACTCTTGGAGACACGGGGGCAGGGAGGAGGCATGGAATGTGGAACAGCAAGAGGGTGGACTGCAAGGGGAAAGAATCTGGACTTTAAAGTAAATAAATAAATTTTAAAAGAAAAAGTTAAACTTAAGTTGCAGTTATACTCAGCCTGATCAAGCTATAGAGATGTTTGACCAAAACCCCAGTTTGACTTCTAAAGATGTGCTCTACTGAGCTACAGAGCTAAAGACACATCAAGAGCTACTGATAATAGCAAGAAGGACCAAAGACCATGAAGAAAAAGAAAAATCATCAAAGAAAAACGATTTCCAAAAAGTAGTTTCAGTCTTTCAGAGAATTGTTTCTTAATGGAGCAGTTATTTATATTAGTCACCTATGTAAATACAAATGAATTTCCATTTTTATTCCTGAAGTTGAGTCAAAATTAATTTAATCCATATAAAATTAATCTAGATGGGAATAAACATCATTAAAATGTTTCTGAAAACTCAGGCAACTTTGCTTGAATAAATTCAATTGTATCTTAAAAGCAGCATAGATATTAAGAAAATTTTAAAAACCAACCTACATCTTAAAATTTTGAGGGTATTAATGTTTTATTTATACATACATACTCATATATTATAAATTCTAACTTAACATTACATTGGTGAGTCTACACTTAACTGATATTGATCTTTCCTAGACTTAACTCATTTTAAATTCAAAATTGAAAAAATAACTGGGACCTGGTTAAAGTAAAGAAATACAAACTTTCATATTATTGTCAGACATACTTTAAAACAAGCAAGAAAGTGTATATAATCAGGACGCTAAGAGACAGAATCATGAGCTCAAGACTATTCTGGGCTGCAACATGAGTTACGAGGCCACCTAAGCTACAAAGGAAGACTACATACCAAAAGTCTACCCACACAAAGTATTTGAATAACATTGTCACTTACATAAACCGATATAATCTAAAGACTATTTTTATAGAATTAATTGAATGTTTTAAATTAGAATCACTATCAAAACAGCAACAAAATGTATTAGCATCTTGACAAAGACAACAGATTTTGCGATGTAAAACATTTTGTTTTAGATTAAGAGAAACATATACATAGTAAAGGGAAGCGAGCAGTACTGCCACTTTAGACAATTTTTTAGAGTCAAACTTCATCACCCCATAGTGAGATAGTTTTAGAAGAATCACATACTTATGATATTTTAGCACTATTTATCAATAAGATAAAATACTTAACATTTAAATCAGAATATGCATTCAGCATAATTTAGAGCATTTTAATAATAAATCTACTTATTTTAAAGTAAAATGTGATAACACTTTCAAAATGCATAATATGAAGTTACTTTAAATTTGCTGTGAGGGTGAGCATATGGCATTTTTTAGATAAGGAATAAATCGTTGGTGCCAAATAAGAAACTTTATTATATTAGACATAAACAAAGAGCAACAATAAAATGCATAGTATGAAGATCAGTTTTTCAGCTTCATACTTCCATCTGGTGGAATGAAAATGTTATTACTTCACTTTATAAGAAGTAGAAAGCATCATATTTAAACAAAGTACAATAACATGTGAACATAGTCAATCCCCAAATAGGCATCCTTCTCTTTTGAAAAGAGGTACAAGTTCCTGTTTAACTCATTTCATGCCTTTTTAAAATATAAGTATTTGAGAGAGAGAGAGAGAGAGAGAGAGAGAGAGAGAGGATAGACACATATATGATATCCAAATATATCCATATATTAAAATATATAATATCCAAATACATAAATATGCTCAACAAAGTATTTATTGAGCAGCTTCTATATGATGGCATCATCACTCATATGGGAAAGGCTGACTGATATTTGACTAGGTGTACAGAATCATGGGATTTATCATACAACTACACAAGACATTGAATGATCAGAGAAATGGAAAAATGAATGCAGAATTCTAGGTGTTCATAAAGATTATAAAGAGAGACAAACAATGAAAAAGAAGAGTTGACTTTCTTATACAGTCTTGTTTGAGGTTGTTAATTATTAGGAAATGAAATTGAATACCTATATAAAGTTTGTGGTAGAACAGAATTCACTGAGTGTTGAAGGACTGCAGGGGAGTGACTGGAAAGAAAAGGGAAGGCCAGATGCATTTCTATTTAGCTTCTTGAAAATGCATTTTTCACTAAAATTAATCATCAGTTTATTTACTTCTTTTTTATTAAAGTATGAAACAGGAAGCCATTAAGAAACAACGTTGTTTCTCAAATTAGGTTGGACACATTTCATAGCTTTATTTGAAGCCTAAATATTAAAACTATCAGCTAATTTTAAGTGAGTTATACAATGATCTAAAATTAGTGACATTTTAAGCTCAAGGTAACTACTGATTTTTGTAATCGAAAGTGCACAGCATCTCATTTGAGTCAGATCTTAGTAAATGATCATTTAAACTTTAAAACATCCTTGGACAAATTCTTATCCACTAAAGGTGAAAGCAATACATTATATTTGATGGCTGCTGAGCTACTCTACAAACCTTTGAAAGGAACAGATTCTGATTTACTTGGGTGCTGAGAATGAAGAATTTTTTACATGCCAAGTTAAATCTTGTTGGCAAAATATGTACCATGCATAGTGTTTGTGCAATTTGTAATTACAAACTGACACCCACTGACAACACTAAATAGCTTTTACCCTAGAAAGCAGTTCCAAATACTGAAGACATTGTCTGATCCCAAAAGGCATGTCATTAACTTTCATTATTACTAATGGGAGTTATGGGCATAACTCCAAAGTAAATCATGGGCATTGTGTCACACTACTGCTCCTAAAAAGCCTTTATTTTCAGGTTGGATATTTTTAAGCACGTAGAGAAGGTGTTATTTTATTATTCTCTTTAGAAAATTGCCAGATATATACAATATCAAAATATGCTCGCATACATTCTACTTCTTTTCATTCTGCCCTCCTTTAAGCATGATAAGGAAATAAGAGCAAAATTTATTAAATATTCATGCATAGAAATCATGAGAAAAGGGATGTGTGTTAACAAAAAAAAATGCAACCTGAGTAGCTGAACTATTTTAATATTTATAGTGATATATTAAAAAGAGTCAGAAGTCTTAAGACACCCTAATCATTTAGTCAATCATTTCACACTTAATTTCACATAAGAAGATAACCAGATGTGAACGGGGACCCAGGAATTTCTAAATGTCTGAGAAGTCTATGGACACTCTGCAACTGGAAACCAAACATAGACCTGAAGCTTAAATAAATTTGCAAATGTAGTAGACAATCAATCAAGAATTCCTTTTAAAATGTATGGACATGTGCAAAATTTATTGTGAACTACATAATTATATAGACAAAATTATAACAAATATTTATTGGTTTTACAAAAACATGTTAACATTTTTACTTTTAAACTGCAAAATGTTCTTTCTTTTCTGTATTGCTTTTTAAAAAGCACATTTCTCTGTAGGCAAAAACTCCCCAGACTCATTGGCAAGACCACACAACATGTTCTTCTGTCTGAAGTTTGCTCACTATATGTGTGGAAATTTCAGTTTCATTTCTATTATTTTTGTAGTTGTCCTAAAAATGATACCATACACATTAGCAGAATTCAATTCAGAGAACCAGTGCAGGGGTAATTAATAATCATTGTAACTCGGGTAACTGTCCTATAAATATATGTGCTATGTTCATCTTCTATTTGTGTTTTCAGTTGTATACATTTGAAATATTTTTTAGTTCCTTAAAAATACATTTCTATAACACATTTTGATAATGATTTTCCCCACCTTATCACCTTTCATGTCCTTGCTCCTTCCCTCCATCAGACTTCCTGTTTTCTCTTCCTTTCTAGCTTTCCCTTCCTCTCGAAATGCAAAAAGAAACCAAAACAAACAAACAACAACAACAGAACAAGTAGGACAAAATATACCAATACAAAATAAAAACATGGTGTCCATTTTATGTTGGCCAACTACTCCTGGTCATGTGCCTTGGGATATGATATAGTTGACTGGCACTGGATACAGTGTCAGTCACTGGCAAAGATTGATTTTCCCTTTTTTCAGCAGCTTTCTATTGCAAATAGTTTCTTAGTAAGGATTGGGACTTTGTGTCCTCTTCTCCTTAAAATTTTGTTTGTCTTAAATTTTCTTGCTCTTGTGTGCGCTGTTACAGTCTTGTTAGTTACAATACTTATCATCCCTAGCCATTTCCATAGAGCCATCACCATCTCTGGCTGTGTGTGTTTATGTGTGTGTGTGTGTGTGTGTGTGTGTGTGTGTGTGTGCACATGCATATGTGTGTGTGTGCGCACACATGTGATTGTGTAAAGACACATGTGCATGCACTTGTACCTGTGTATATATAATTTGCATTGTCTTGGTAATCAGCCATGTTTGGCCTCATTTCAGTCATGAGACATTTTTTGTCTTCTTTAAAGAAGTGTTTATAAAAGTACTGGTACTGGATAATTTTTTCATTAGGCTATAAATTTGCTTTCCGTTGTACTGTATGGCTCAGTAACTCTTTATCTGATCATAGTTTGACCATGCTTTTCTCAAATTGTAAATTTTTTTTCAGTTTGTTGACAAATTTTTGGTGTTTTTTGGTTTGGTTTGTCTTTTGGATTTTTTGTTTGTTTGTTTGTTTGTTTGTTGTTTGTTTCATGGGGATTTTTGTTGTTCAAAGCCCACTCTTAGCAACACACCTCCTTCAACAAGGCCATACACCCTAACCCTTCCCAAACAGGTCAACCAACGAGCAACCTAGCATTCAAATATGGGAGCTTATGGAGGCCATTGTCTTTCAAATTACCACACTTGAGGACTAACAAAATACATTTTAGGAATGTGTTTTATTTGTTTAAAAGCAAGCTAAACAGGAATTTGTCCAACCTTGAGAATATACACTTAAATGGTGAGATTCATAATCACCTGTTAGATAATTTGTGGATGCTTGGGCTTACTTGTTACCTCTATAATCATATCATGTATTGTTTTGTTTTGTAATTTAATCTTTTTTTAACACTCCAGATCTTATTCCCCCTTCCAGCCATCCTCTGACCGTTCTACATCTCATACCTCCTCCCCCAACCCTGTCACCACAAGGATGTCCCCACCGTACCCCCACTACCGACCCCACCAGACATCCCCACTCCCTGGGGCCTCCAGTCTCTTGAGGATTAGGTATATTTTCTCTTACTGAACCAAGACCCAGAAGTCCTCTGCTCTATATGTGCTGGGGACCTCATATCAACTGGTGTTTGCTGCCTGGTTGGTGGTATAGTGTCTGAGAGATCTCGGGGATCCAGGTTAATTGAAACTGCTGGTCCTTCTACAGGGTCGAACTCCCTCTCAGCTTCTAGCTTTTCTCTAATTCAACCACAGGAGTCAGCAGCTTCTGTTAATTGGTTGGGTGTAAATATCTGCATCTGTCTCTTTCAGTTGCTTGTTGGGTCCTTCAGAGGGCAGTCATGATAGCCCCCTGTTGTGAGCACTCCATAGCCTCATATTTTTAGTGAATGAGATTACAGACCATACCGCCAAGGAGAATAGTGCCCACTCACCCAAAAAGTATCTAATATTTCTTCCACATACAGATTACTTACAAAACAGAATAAAGTTATAAGTCTGCAAACACTGTCATCATGTTGGCAAGATATTTCTATCATGATCCATCTTTGGAAGATATACATGAAAGTATGGTCATTCTCGAGAATGAGTGTTGAGGAGGGAAAGTACCAAGAACCCATCTATGTTGAGATGAATAAGTTTGAACAGTAACATAAGTACATGCCATCCAAGCACTACCTCAGTTCTTTTTATAGTGCTCTCATTAAAAACATGATTTCATTTCCAGTTCTAATGGGTCCTATAGAGTCACTAAATAGAAGTGTCTGCTGAGATAGTTTGCTTTTCACTCCCAAAACAATCTAACCATGCACCACCTCCTTGTTCAAAGGGAAAAAGGCCTTCCCTGCATATCCATGACATTTTAGCTCGTTTTAGTTTGAACAACAGAACTAGTCAGTTTACGTTTTTAAATTTTTAACTCTCATGATATAGTGTTCAAAATAGCATCCTCCAATTTTTACACTAAAATACAGATGGTTTACTATTTAATTATTTCAGACAAGTGTAGTTTAACTAAAACTGAACTGTTTTTTTTTTCCAAAAAACGAGTTACCTCTGGAAACATTATTCAGATTCTCTTTCTTTTATCTTACCAAATATTCCTCAAAGTCTCTACACCATAATGGATAAAAACAATGACCACAAGGGCAAGCTTTCTATTAACACAAATTCATCTCATGTATAAAAAAAAAATACCACTTATTCCTTTGGCTGGCTCCCAGAATTTGAAGCTAAGTCCCATATGCTGAAGAAAGCACACACTTCAACACAGGACTTGAAGGAATCAAGTAGAAATTGAGCCAGAATCCTCATCCCTAAGGAATAGCTGTCTGAAAGTGCTCTGCAAACAGCCAAGAGTGAAAAATAATCAGTATTCTCACCCACTACCATGACGGGCAAAGTGAAATATCCCCAAAAGTTCAAAAACGGCAATTATTTCTTGGCAGTAACCAACAGGTATCTAATTGGACTTAAGGCCTCCTCTGTACCTCATGTCTTGTTTTGTAAACCTATTCAACTACCCAGGATTGGTGAAGACATGAACATAGAAGGGGATTTACATTTATCATTTCCCTTAACCAGTAAACTTCCTACTGCATTCTAAAATATTTATCATTGTACCCATAGACATGGATAGCTCTCAACCTTCATCATGTAAGTTTCATTTCACAGTAAATGGAGACCATTCTAGAAATCCACAACTGGTAAAAATGCTGATGACTAACTGTG
Organism: Mus minutoides; assembly: GCA_902729485.2. NCBI lineage: Eukaryota > Metazoa > Chordata > Mammalia > Rodentia > Muridae > Mus > Mus minutoides. The sequence goes on along the minus strand of LR750031.1, from coordinate 107,921 downwards.
TGGTGCCTGGCTTTAATTGATATATATGTCATAGAATTTCTATACCTAAGGCTCAAAGAACAAGGAACAAACAGTTTCTAAGAGTCAGAGAATCAAGATATTTGCTAAGAGATTGTTTTCCATGTAGCACAAGGAAATTATAACCATAAAATTTCAACATAACTGAAGTTTTAAAATAATGACAATACAAGTTGAACTGCTGTATAGTGTTCTAATGCTGTGAAGGGAAACCATGACTAAAGCAACTCATAAAAAATAAAGCACTTAAATGGAGCTTATAGTTTCAGAGGTTTGGTCCATTATAGTTATGGCAGGAAGCATGGAAACACATAGGCTCACATGGTGCTGGAAAATGGCTGAGAGTTCTATATCCTCAGGCAACAGGAAGAGGGAAAGACTGGAACTAGTATGGTCTTTTGAAATATCAAAGCCCACCCGCTGTGACACACTTCCTCCAATAATGCTATATCTACTAATTATTTCAAATAGCGCTATATTCTGATTGCCAAAGAGAAGAGTCTATAGGGTTCATTCTTATTCAAACCAGCACATGTGCCAGTGAAGATATGAAGCAGAGACTGAAGAATGGCTGACCAGTAACAGACCAACTTGAGATCTACCCTACAGGCAATTCACCAATCCCTGACAATATTGCTGATGCTATATTTCGCTTGTAGACAGTAGCCTAGAATGGCTATCTTCTGAGAGGTTCTCTCTAGCAATGGACTGAGACAAATGCAGATACTCCCAGACAAGCATGCGGTGGAAGTTGGGAAGCCCTTTGAAAGAGTGAGGTAAAGGTTAGAAGGAAATGAAGGGAATGGAAACCCCACAGAAGACCAACAATGTCAACTAACCCTGATCCCAGAAAGCACATAGAAACTGAGTCACCAACCAAAGAACACACATGGCTGATCCAAAGCCCCTGGCACACCTGTAGCAGAGGGCTACCTTGTCTCAATGGGAGAGAATGTGCTAATCCTGTAGAGACTTGACAGTGAGGGTGGCGGGATGATACCCAGGGTAGAGCCACCTCTCAGAGGTGAAGGGAATGAGGATGGGGGGGGGGAACTTTATGAGGGGACAGCATTTGGGATGTAAATAAAATAATTACTTAATAAAAAATAAATGATGGGTCTTCATGTGTTAAAAGGAAAAAAGAAAAATCTCACAAAACCACATATCTAGGTGAAGGTCTACAGGTAGTTAATGTAGAAATAGTATTCCATAGAGATGACACTCTTAATTGGTTATATTACTGGGTATTTTTTATGTCAACTTGATACAAGAGTCATCAAAGGAGGGAACCTTGTTTAGAAAAAGTCTCTGTAAGATAAGGCTCTAAGGCATATCCTTAACTAGTGATTGCTAGGAGAGGGCCCAGACGACTGTGGGTGGTGCTATTACCTGGGCTGGTAGTCTTGGGTTCTCTTCTGCTTTGTAAGAAAGCAGGCTAATCATGCCATGATGCCTTTCCATTGCCATTGTATCAGTGCTCGCTTCCAGATCAGTGATGCTGAGTTCCTATCCTGACTTACTTCAGTGATGAACTACTATGTGGAAGTGTAAGGCAAATGAGTTATTTTCTCCATAACTTGCTTTTGGTTATGGTGCTTCATCATAACAATAATAACTAGGACAGTAACAAATACCTGGTGGTCGTTTCTAAGTATATGTATTATGACTAACAATAAAGTACTAAGTAGGTTATATTTACATATTTATATGTGTGTATGCATGTGATAATAATATTTACAAACATTGCGTATATGTGGGCTTTGGAGTGAAAGCACTTCTGGGAGACCAGTCTTTTCCTGGTGGAATTTTGGTGTGGAGGGCTGTGGGACAACCTTAGCTCTAAGATGCAGATGAGAACTGGAAGGATGCTGTCCACAGCTGCTCCACTGTTCCTGTGCCCTGTGTGCTCTTTGCAGGTACCTCTTTGAACAGCTATTGGAGCGAAAGTAGTGATCTCACCTGTGGGCTTAGGAGTGAGAGCGCTCCTGGGTGACCAGCTCTCTCCAGTCATTATTTATGTGCAGAGAGCTATGGGACAGCCTTAGCTCCAGGACACAGCTCTCTCCTGGCGGGATTTTAATATTTTATATGAGAGAAGTATTTGTTTCCTATATGCCTTCATGAACACAGAAGGTACACTAAACGAGCACACTTCACAATTACTACAAAGAAGTTTACACATGCGTAAGTTATAAGTAAATTATTAAGTATAAATTGTACCTTTTGTTCTATATTCTCCTTATCTGGAAAGAGAAGTTCATACAGACTTATAATCGTATCTGTCAGTCTTTGTACCAATACTATGTAGTTTTTAATCACTATTCTCTGTAGTACAGCTTGATGTCAGTGAAGGTGATTCCCCTAGTTCTTTCATTGTAAAGAATTCTTTTTTTGCTATCCTGTGATTTTTGTTTTTCCATATTAAATTGACAATTACTTTTTTCCATGTCTTTGAAGAATTGTGTTGGAATTTTGTTGGGGATTGCATTGAAACTGTAGACTACTTTTTAACTTTTAAAAGCACAGTTTGAAATCAGACAAAAGAAATACTATATTTGTATATACCAAACAGCTATTTTACCAGTGAAGCCTTATCCTATTCTTCCTTCATCCAGAAACAAGCTGGTTCACCATGCCATCATATCAAGTTCTTGTATAAAGTGTTTCGTGACTTTTCGTGAGCATAGCATTGAAAAACTCTGAATGTTTGTTATATTTAACTTTTATCTCTAGTTTACCAAAATCATTTCACTTAGAAGCAACCATAATCTTATAGATACCACAGAAAGCCAGTTTCACAAACAGCAACAGCCAGTCTTCCACCTTGCTCTTCCTCTTAACGCAAATTTTGCCAAGAAAGCAACTTCCTTCCCTTTAATGTAGTATTTGCTAGTGTCTCTTCTTAATGTGTTGTATGCATGAGTGCCATGTGTATGTGTTTTATGTGTGCTTTTAATATTTTATCTTTATTTAGTGCATTTGTTGTTCTGATTATTATTTGTTGGGAGGAATTTATTTTCTGGTCCAGTCTATTTGGAGTTCTGTAGGCTTCTTGTATGTTCATGGGCATCTCTTTCTTTAGGTATGGGAAGTTCTATGATTTTGTTGAAGATATTTGCTGGCTCTTTAAGTTGAAATTTTTCATTCTCATCTACTCCTGTTATCTGTAGGTTTGGTATTCTCATTGTGTCCTGGATTTCCTGGAGGTTTTGATTCATGATCTTTTTGCATTTTGCATTTTCTTTGATTGTTGTGGCCATGTTCCCTAGGGAATGTTCTGCACCTGAGATTCTCTCTTCCATCTCTTGTATTCTTTTGCTGATGCTCATATCTATGGTTCCTGATTTCTTTCCTAGGGTTTCTATCTCCAGAGCTGTCGCCCTTTGGTTTTTCTTCATTGTTTCTACTTCTAATTTTAGATCTTGGATGGTTTTGTTCAATTCCATAACCTGTTTGGTTGCGTTTTCCTGTAATTATTTAAGGGATTTTTGTTTTTCTTCTACCTGTTGAGCAGTGTTTGCCTGTAGTTCTTTAAGGACTTCTACCTGTTTAGCAGTGGTTTCCTGCGATTCCTTGAGGGATTTTTGTGTTTCCTCTTTAAGGGCTTCTCCTTGTTTAGCAGTATTCTCCTGTAATTCCTTGAGGGATTTTTGTACTTCCTCTTCTACCAGTTTAGCAGTGTTCTCCTTTTTCTTTAAGTGAGTTATGAATGCCCTACTTAAAATCTTCTACCACCATCATGAGATATGATTTTAAATAGGCATCTTGCTTTTCAGGTGTGTTGGGGTATCCAGGACTCGTTTTGTTGGGCGTACTGAGTTCTGATGATGCCCAGTGTTCTTGGTTTCTGTTAGTAATATTCTTATGTTTGCCTTTCACCATCTGGAAATCTCTGGTGTTAGTTTATATAGTTGTCTCTGGTTGGAGCTGTCTCTTGTTGGAGTTTGATCCTCCTGTGATTCTGTTAGCCTCGTCAGCACTCCTGGGAGTCCAACTCTGACCTGAGTTCTAGTGGTCAGAGTACTCTCTGCAGGCAAGCTCTTCTCTTGCAACAGTCTGAAACTCAGATCCACCTCCTGAGTTCCGTGATCAGAACCCTCCTTGAAGTCCAACTTTCTTTTGACAAGGAATGTGGCTAAGAAGTTCTGTTGCTTCTAGCACCCACATGCTCTCAGGTGTTAAGGAGGTCCTAGGTGTGCTAGGCATCCTGTGATCCTGAGGTGATCCTGAGGTCCTGTGACATGGAGAAAACTCTGCATTTCTCCACATTTCTCAATTCTTGATCTTATAGCACAAGCCATTGCAGCAACCACTCTGGAAATCAGTTTGGCAGTTCCTCAGACAATTGAACATAGTACTACCAGAAGATCCAGCAATACCACTCTTGCACATATACCCAGAAGATGTCCCAACTTATAATGAGGACACATGCTCCACTATGTTCATAGCAGTCTTATTTATAATAGTCAGAAACTGGAAAGAACCTAGATGTGCCTCAACAGAGGAATGGATACAGAAAATGTGGTACATTTACACAAGGGAGGACTACTCATCTATTAAAAACAATGAATTTATGAAATTCTTAGGCAAATGGATGGATCTGGAGGATAGCATCCTGAGTGAGGTAACCCAATCACAAAAGAACACACATGATATGCACTCAATGATAAGTGGATATTAGCCTAGAAACTTAGAATACCCAAGATACAATTTGCAAAACACATGAAACTCAAGAAGAAGAAAGACCAAAGTGTGGATACCTCATTCCTTCTTAGAATGGGGGAACAAAATACCCATAGAAGGAGTTATAGAGAGGAATTTTGGAGGTGAGAAGGAAGGAAGGACCATCAGGAAACTGCCCCACCTGGGGATCCATCCCATAAACAACTACCAAATATAGACACTATTGCATATGCCAAGAAGATTTTGCTGACAGGACCCTGATATAGCTGTCTCCTGTGAGGCTATGCCAGTGCCTGGCAAATGCAGAAGTGGATTCTCACAGTCATCTATTGGATGGAAATCAGGGTCCCCAATGAAGGAGCTAGAGAAAAGTATCCAAGGAGCTGAAGGGTCTGCAACCCTATAGGAGGAACAATATGGATTAACCAATACCCCTAGAGCTTATGTCTCTAGCTGTATATGTAGCAGAAGATGGCCTAGTTGGCCATCAATGGAAGGAGAGACCCTTGGTCTTGCGAATATTCTATGCCCCAGTATAGGGAAATGCCAGGGCCAGAAAGCAGGAGTAGATGGGTTGGGGATTTTCAAAGAGGGTAGGAAAGGGGAGAGCATTGAAATGTAAATCAAGAAAATATCTAATAAAAAAAAAACATGTATTCTGAGGATTTGGACTCATGACTACATGGCAAGCATTTCATCAACTAATCTATTTAAAGTATCTTGATAAATGACACTTTATCATTTTACTTGATAAAATTTCTAGACACCTTGCACATTGTACTAACTTGAAATTTCAGCACTCAAGCTTAGGCAAGATGATTCCAATTTCAAAGCCAGCTTGGGGTACACAATAGGATTCTATCACAAGACAACACAATGAAGGAAAAAAAGGTAGAACAAAAGGAAGGAAGGAATCAGAAGGAGAGAGGGGGAGAAGAAGAAGGCGGAGGGAGCAAGGGAGGGAGGGAACTGAGGAGGTAGCTTCTCAATGGTCACTAAAATATTTGCCTTGCATGTGTAAAGTCACCACTTTGCCACCATGAATTCAACCACCACTACTGAAAAAAAAAAAAAAATGAAGACTGAGACTATAATCATTAGGGTATAGTTTCCCTCAAGCTTTGCATTTCCCAGGGGAAAAAAAATCTAATTTGATGAACATCAATTTTCACCAATCAATCTCATCCCTAAAAAGGTTGAAAGAATAAAGTTTACATTGTTATAAAACAGAATACCTAGAAATCCATAGGTTTCATATCATAGTGAAATAAATAAATGCATTCTACCAACTGCCTCCTAGAGACAAGTAAACCTGTTTTACTAAAAAATGGAATTAAATAACAGGACCAGCTAATTACATTTTCTACCAACCAGAAATGTGGCAGCAGCATAAATAGAAAATATAAAAATCCTTTGAATCACACATCATAGCTCAATAAAAGTATGGTTTCTCTTTGCCTATTATGTAGAGATGTGGCTATAATTGTGTTATTTTTATTAAACAAATATTTATATTAAAGACTTTCATTTTATATTCATGTTTTATCTTCCAAGTATATTTCAATGTAATGGCCCTTTTCCCTTTAAAACTTCCATGACTAGTGTAATCAAATCACACATATTTATGGGGTAAATCCTTCTCTATATTCTCTAAGAATTACTTTCCAGAATTAATGACTATAACAAATTATGAACATGCAAGTTTATTACTATGTTTTATATAAATTTCACAGAGCAAGTTCTCCAAAAATGTTACAAGTACATTTCTATATAATAATTAAATTTTTCTGTTACTTAAATGTAAAATTCCCATAAAGAAGAAAGTATTAATTATTCATATTAGTTAATTACTCCTACATTAATTAAATTTAATTCAGTATTCAAAGAATATTAGGTTGGACTACAGTCATGAGTCATGTATTATATCTGTACTTTGCCACTATGGAGCTGCCTTATTTTACAAAAACAATTTATCTTATATGGAACTCTGGTGTTCTCATCTATAAAATTAAGAAACTGAATTAAATCTTTGTATGATTACAAATCCTTAATTTGTGTCATTGTTTGAATATAAAATTTCCACCATAGACTCATATTTAAATCATACACCAGCTTGGTCTCCAGTTTGTGGCACTGTTTTGGCAGGTTGTAAAAACTTCAAAAGATGTGGCCTAATTGATGGAAGTAAACTATTGAAATTTTGCCTTGTTTGGAAAGTCATTCTAGGACTTTAGTCTGCTCTCCTCTCTTGTCCTCATTAATGAAGAAATCCACCTGGAACTGTGTATACTGCCCATGTGCACAGGGCTATATGCAACCAGTAGCCAGAAGGAGCTGTCACCAAGGTTTCTATAGGGTATTTCATCATATAATACACAAACATAACTATGGAATTAGTTTGTAAAAGTTGGAGGAAGATGGAGAGCTGATTGTGTTAATATTTAAACCTATCCACTTTGTTGAAGCAAATATTCTATGTTTATTCAAGGTTGTTGTGCCAATCTATGTAAAGTCAAGGGTAGTTGAAGCTATTTCATTTTCTGGATAGGACAAATATGTTTCACTTGAATTATGACAGGTTTCTGCAGCTGTATTCCTTCAAAACTGTAGCAGTCTGTTATCTGTCAGCTATGCCAATAAAAGTGATAAATGTTTTCAGTGAAAAACTTATGTGTCAATAATCGGGGCAGATTTTTAAACTCATGAAACCTGTACCTATAATTTTATACTTATCTAAAAATATATAAACTACATATACATTCAAATAAAGTAGTTATGAAAAACCAATAGTGTATTTTTCAGATTAAAGAATTGCATACATATTTACCTTTAGTTTCTCTAACATCTGAAATAGTCTGATAATTAAAGACAATAATAATAATAATACTTAAAATTCTCCCTAGTCTTTGAGACAGTTGTCAAAATTTCACCTTACCTCTTTAAAAGCAGGTATTTTCTCATACTAATTTGGCAAACATCGTGTGTGTGTGTGTGTGTGTGTGTGTGTGTGTGTGTGTGTGTGTGTTTAGATTGTTTGTTTGTTTGTTTGTTTGTTTGTTTAAGACAGGGTTTCTCTGTATAGCCCTGGCTGTCCTGGAACTCACATTGTAGAACAGGCTGGCCTCAAACTCAGAAATCCGCCTGCCTCTGCCTCCTGAGTGCTGGCATTAAATGCGTGCGCTACCACCACCCGGCCTAGATATTTTAAGTATTATAAAACTACATTACAAGAATCACTTAACATCATGTTAAAATGTAATGAATTTTTAAAGCAGTAGAAATTCCAAAGACATCTTTTTAGAAGAGAAATAATGTGATGAATTATAGTATATAGGCAACAGCAGTCCTTGGAGAGAATACCCAATGCTCTCTTCAACTTTCATTGAGAAATTAAATAAACAAACCACACACAACAGGGTAGTTTTCCCTCTGGAATAAGATTGTTGTAGATGTATTAAGAAATAAAACACATGCTATTTTATATGGATTGTGAATAATTCATGTGTGCTATCAAAGGAGCTGAGCAACTGAGACCTTTCTCAACTATAATTCTCATTTTGTTCTTTGTGCCTGTTGCAATCATTAGATTAATATTTAGAGTAAGTGGAAAAAAGCTTGACTAAAAAGTTGTAAAAGTAAAACATATATATATAAAGCAGGATTACAAACTAATGGTGACACTATTCTTTTCAAATAAAAAATATCTGTGAAGCAATGTGACAGGTGTCTAATCCCTAGTTATGATCTAAGTCATGTGTGTATAATTTATCCATATTAATTTTTAATTTAACTCTTTGGGGAGATAGGGAATGTAGAGCAACAATACTGCTACAGAGAACCAGAGGAATAGTCATAATATTATTTCTATTGCATTCTAAAGCATATAGGGATGGAAATATATTACACATTCTACTAAAAAAAAGACACATATGGATAAACAAGGTTGTGGCTGAAGAACTATTATTTAGATGTGTGTGCTATCTAATCTATCATAAATTCAAAAATGTAAGATGAAGCATTGCTTAGCAAAATAATAATACTAAAGATGACTTAAGAGGACTGGGAAGGTCCTTTTTCAATAGGTACTACTTAGTTGTAAAAAATCAATGTGAGAGGTATCATTGTCTATAATGCAGCACAGCATTCCATAAGAAAAAGTTGGTAGAAAGAGTGTACAAGTTAGAGGCAATCAATGTCTACAATGAGAACGTCCAGACATAACAGGAAAGCTCCATATATGAACTTAAATGGTAGAGCATAAATAAAACCTGTACAAGTCCAAGCAGGTTAAAATCAGACCTAGTTGTAGAGGTATTGGTAGTTGTTAGCTCTTGTGAGAAGAAAAGAGAGTTTTTTTCTAAGAGTGAAGCCCTGATACATGGACCATTCTCCAGTGGAAGCCCAAGTATCTAAGACTATTTGGGAAACAAATTAGCCTTGAATGGCTTAAAAGTGATACAAAGTTTTGAGGATAAGAACAGTGAGTGGATCTTGGGAGATTCTGGGAGGGGGTGAATGTGAACAAAGCATATTTTCTGGGTCTTTCAAAGAACTAATAAAAGATAAAATAAATAATGTAAAAGCCTTCATGAATTCTTTACTATTTTACTATAAGTTCCGTAGCATTTGATTTTTAAATAAAACTTTTGTTTTGTCAATTCCATGCATGTTTACAAAGCATATGGTTACTATCACCAGCACGTTTTATTCTATTCTTACGATATTATCAAGCTCCTCCTCCTCCATGTCACAAAACAACCTGAGCATGAAAGATTATCTCCCTCATTCTAAATCTACAAAGAATGAATATTAAAGTATGGTCTGTTCTTTTGGAAGATTATAGAGGATAACCTAGGAACTTTAAATGGACTTGCAACTAATTTTACCTAAGTACTTGAACAACACATAGCTCATATATAAGAGTTGCAGATTAGGTAAAATAAAATTCTTTTTTTTTCCTTTTCATTTTTTCTTTTTTTTTTTAAACTATTTTTCTTTATTAGATATTTTCTTCATTTACATTTCAAGTGTTATCCAGAAAGTTCCCCATACCCTCCCCCATCCCCGCCCTGCTCCCCTACCCACCCCCTCCCACATAATGGCCCTGGCGTTCCCCTGTACTGGGGCATATAAAGTCTGCATGACCAAGGGGCCTCTCTCCCCAATGATGGCCAAAATTCTTATTGAAATAATCAACCATACAAGAATTACTTGTCTCTCTTTAAACAATATATTAAAATAAAAGTAAAACCAAACTTTTATACACATTGAAGGAAAGCTGTATTTAAGTAGTGTGGATAGTGGACAAGACTGTTGACAAATCTTGCTTTCTAATTGTTTCTTATGACCAGTATAACCTCAATCAGACTGGTTCCTCATCCCATTCATATTCTCATTCCTTTACTTCCCTATTCCCATCCAGGCTGCTAGGTCTTACCTGGCTCATCTCATAATATTAATCTCTATTGCTGGATATGTCTCTGCCTCAACTATGTCTAAAAACTCTAATTCTTAAAATGATACTCCTAAGTATAGATCTGATTATACTCCTTGTTCCAAGAGCTGTAGTGCCAGACCTTAGCTTGAACCAAAAGTTTGTCCCTTTCTCATGCATGCATGCCTGCCTTGTAACATCTGCAGTTCTGTCTGTATTAGGTAATTCTCTTTACCAGAATGAATTACTTGTTGAGGTTTAATAACAGAAGATGCTGTCTCACTTGCAACCTTTTGCTCACAGTGCAAAAATAAACATTCCTAGAACCACTTATGATAACATGGCATCTAAGGCTCTCTTGTTATCACCTGCTCTGTGGAGCCTCTCAGACTATTTTACTAATGACAGCAAGCTTCCAGTCATCTTTTATTGTTGATCAATCAGTGTCTTACCTACTGATGAAATGAGTAGCATATGCTTCCAGAAGAAGCATGATTCATTGTGTTTCTCTCTACTGTTGAATGTAGGCCTAATAATGCAGATCCCAAATAAAGGTATATTTGTGTGTGTGAGTGTGTGTGAGTGTGTATGTGTGAGTGTGAATGTGAGTATGTGTGAGTGTATGAGTGAATGTGTGAGTGTGTCAGTGTGTGTGTCAGTGTGTGTGTATAATTGAAAATAATATATATTTAAAATTATAAATTATATATAATAATATAATATATCATAATCGAAGAAAATATAATAAAAATTACTGTATATGAAGTTGGATCTAGATTCTCAACAATACGAATATTAGCTTGTGACTTCACAAGCATGTGTAAGAATGTATGACAGCCAAATTTATTCACTGAATGAAATAAAAAAACAACACCGTCAACATGTCAAAATGTATTTGAAGTATTTTTTAAGTTGACCTTCATCATTTGTAATTTAAAGAAAATTTTACTTAATTTAATCTAATATATTTAATATTCAGAAGTATCCTGGATTTTCTTTGTAGTTTGACACAAATAACTACAAGCTTTAAATGAACAAAATATTCTTAAAATATAAATAAGCATCTTTTACAAATACTGTCCTATTACCAATCCTTGTTGTGTCCCAATAGTCAGCATATTATACTCCAGGTACTTACATGTGAGTGAGAATTAGTTTGTTGTTAATTAGTAAGTGTCACCTCAGTAGTAATAAAATATGAGTCCTCCTACTGCAGTTATAATGCATCTGTTGGAATAAAATAGCCTGCATTAATTCTAAATTTAAAAAGCAAGTCTATCAGTCCTTTCTGGCCCTCCTTGGAGCCACTGGCTCTGGCTGGTAACCGCGTCCACTTTTAACTGGAAATGTGCATCTGAATTGTCATCCTATGTGGGACAAAACATGCAGAAATCTAGTTCTTAGTTCCGGTGCCTGCTAACCCCAAGGCCAGTTTCCACAATGCCAAGATCTGACTGGACATGCCAACTTCCACTAATTAGTCTACACTGAGGGTTACTGTGAAACAGAAGCTAAGTTGACCTCATCTCTTGGCTCTTAGACTCTGTCCTGAAAGTCTTAGATATGTATACATGCATAGTTTGACAGTTTTATTCATATCCAGATATGGAAGACCAACTCTTGGGTGTAATGAATTACACAAAATTTAAAAAAAAAAATTGTTCTTTAGTTAATCTTGCGCCATGTAGACCAGATTGGCTTTGTGTAGACCAGGTTGAGTTCAAATTCATCATCCTGCCTCAGCCTATTGCTGCTGAGATTAACAACCTGCATCCCCATTACCAACTCTATTTGCTAAGGCATACAATACAGCTCAGGGTACACACTAGTAAGAAAACGTTTTCATTGACATTATTACGTTTGTTCGTTTTGCCTTTATTCTGATGTTGAAACAGCATTTTTATAACACTCAAGGAATGTTTATACATGCTCATAATCATTCCACCATAATCTTAGGTGGAGACAATGAGAGGCAATGCAAGCACCGGGGAGACAGAAGAAATTTACTGTGTTCCCATGTTGACTTTTTTTCTCTCATTCATTCATTCATTCATTCATTTCACATCCTGACCATATCACCCACCCTCTCCTCCCGGTCCTCCTCCTAGGAAGAAATAAACCAGCTGTAATTTTCTGAATGAAAAAAAAAAAAAAAGCAAGTCTATAAATGTCTTTAATAAAAACAAGGTTAAAATTACATATTTTCTAATTCTATCTTTCAAAGGCCTATGAAAGATATCAGAACCACATGTTTCCTCAGCTATATTAAAGATTATTAATTCCAATCTGTCACTAATTATGCTATTTAATTGCATGAGATTCACAATAAAACCGATGATAGGCAGAGTTACTTAAAATTCTAAATAATCCCTGTGTTCACAGGAGAACCTGTATAGAACAATAAACTGTGTCTTGTAATGGTTACTCTTCGCTGATTTAAGGTGGAGAGTACAAAGTATACCTCTAGCTGTATATGTGATAATTTTTTCTGAGAAGACTAACTGGGAGACAAAACTCACCCTGAGTCTGAGTTGCAACAATTGAGCTTGGGAACCTGGATGGGAAAAAAGAAAAATCTAACTAAATAGGAGCACAAGCTTCACTTTCTGTTCTCTGGTCAACCAAGAAATGAAGAGCTTTAACACATATCCTTGCTATCCGGAGTTGTTCTGCAGGAATACACAAAATAAGGAGCCACTGACTGACCCTTTTGAAACCATGAGCCAAAAATGATTCTTAGTCCTTTTAAGTTGTTTCTGTAAGGCATTTTATCATATTAATGAGAAAATTACATAATATACATGTTATTGATTACATGTTATGCTTGTTTTACAGCCTGCTATTCATATATCTTTTTTTTTACATTACATGGATAGTTCTTGCTCAGAATTTCATTGTCAATAGATTCTTCTGTTTCTGTGTCAATATATACAGAAATATAGAGAGACATATTGTGTCAATTTTACAGGACATTTCCTATCTTTCTAAAGTTAATAATGTCTCCAAGATTAAAGAAAATATAAAAGTAAAGAAAGTAAAATTTTCATTTATCAGAGTTTTAAAGCCTCTAATACTTATGTAACCTGAAAAGTAAAATCTTGGTAGCAATATAAATATATTTATATCTTAATGCTTGTTTTAAAACACTTTTCAGAAAACTTTTTCATGTAGGTTACAAATTCATAGGTTGAAATGTTTTGGTCAAGATATAAGTCACAGCATCAATGTGGCTCTACAGGAATTAGAAAAATGAAGTTTCATATGGAGTAGGAGTAGATTTGTTGTTATCCTACACAGAGAGGAAGAAAAATTAATCAGGAAAAAGGAGAAAGGAATGAAACTGCACAACTTTGATCTGGGAACCAACTAAACTGTACAGATAACAAAACAGCTGATTTGACTCAGTTGCAGTTTCAGATAATTGGAATGGATGTAATGAAGTCTTTTGCTTTATTCTTCTAAAATCATCAGCAGTTTATTGCCCTTGATGATAATTGGTATAAATCTATTCTATATGTAGTGATGAAAAAAGGTTTGTTATTCAATCCTTATTCAATCCTGCATTATAAAATGCATTATAGAAACTTAACAAGAGTTGGGGAAAATGTTTAGCACAATCCCTTTGAAAGTCCTTTTTACACTTGCAGAAAGACTCATGAGAAGATGTGGCTGCAAACAGGCTGGTAAGCAAGACTAAAGTCAATATTATTTAAATACTTTGCTAACTAACATCTGACTGAGTTACATTATAAGGATATCATGGTTGACAACCTCTCCCATCTTCCATATTAAGTATTATATGATATCGGCAAATCAAAAGTAAAATGTTCACAATCAAAACTGTCAGAATACAAAATTAAAACTACTGGCTATATATAAACATCTAAAAGATAAACATATATTGAACCGGTATTGAGTTTCATTTACAAATCAATTCATGATAATTTTTCAAGGTAAAATTTTAAAAGATGAGGTCGGCGCAGGTCAGTTCCTGGACCACAAAGGGTTGCCCAGACCCTGTCAGCGCACACCAGCCTGCGGACTGCAAAGGGTGAGTGAGCGAACAGCTGAACAGTGCACCTTTGCGACAGAAACAGCCTGGGACTCTAGACATCCGGGTTCCCTCCCCGCCTAAGGAGAGTTCTTCCTCCCCCTGGGGGAGGGCCTTCCCTGCAGGAACTAGTGAGAGAGCCATATTGCTCCCAGGTCGCTCAGAAACCAGTCTGTTCAGGTCAGCTCAGGGACTACAAAGGGTCCCACAGAGCCCAGTCTGTGCAGGTGAGTGTGCAGACCTCAGAGGCAACACCTCTTTTTTTTTTTTTTTTTTTTTTTCGTTTTTAAGACAGGGTTTCTCTGTATAGCCCTGGCTGTCCTGGAACTCACTCTGTAGACCAGGCTGGCCTCGAACTCAGAAATCCGCCTGCCTCTGCCTCCCGAGTGCTGGGATTAAAGGCGTGCGCCACCACGCCCGGCCGGGCAACACCTCTTTTAGGACAGGCCCTTTATAGGATCTTCAAAATTTTAAAAGACACACAAACAGTAACATGTAACTGTGTATACAAGTTACCAACAACACAACATATTTCATTAAATAAGTAATGACATGGTCATGTTAGTAACTTGCTTCAATAAGAAAAAAGCCAATAAAGGAACAAGATGAAATTTTAACAAACTATAATTCCATTATTAAAAGTTATTAAGAACTCAACAATTATTACAATAATTTTCAGAATTAATTTTTTAATTTAAATCAGTAGGCCTCAGACTACATGTAGATGTTGAAATTGAAGAAAATATCAGAAGACAAAAAGATCTCCCATGCTCATGGATCACCATTGTAAAAATGGCCATTACACATTCAGAATAAACCTCATCAAAACCCCAACACGATTTGTTACAGACCTTGAAAGAACATTTCTCAGCTTCATATGGATAATCAAAACACTCAGAATATCTAAAACAATCTTAAACAATAAAAGAACTACTGTAGTAGAGGTCCCATCATTTCCAATTTCAATCTATACTACAGAGCTATAGTAATGAACTATATGTTTATTGGCATAAAAATACACAGGTCAATGGGATTACAGTGAATACCTATACATAAATCCACCTATGGACACCAGATTTTTTATAAAGAAGCCAGAAATACACACTGGTAAAAAACAAATCTTCAACAAATGCTGCTGGTATAACTGTATGAGTTCATGTAGAAGAACACAAATAGATTAATTCCTATCACCCTGAATAAAACTAGAGTCCAAGTGGATCAAAAATCTCAACATAAAACCAGATACGTCGAAGCTGATAGAAAAGAAAGTTGAAAAAAGCCTTGAATGCATTGGCATAAGAAATGATTTCATGAACAAAACACCACCTGTACAGATACTAATATTATAAATAGGAATTCATGAAACTGAAAAACCCTAAAAGGCAAAGAACACAAAACTTTTGACCTGAAATATGTTCTGCCTGAAAAGTAATCTAGGGAAATTGTGGAACAGAACTTGTGGGAATAACCATCCAAAGTCTGATTTGACTTAAGACCCACTCCATGAGAAGGAACCCATATGAAACTCTACATATATATATATATATATATATATATATATGAAATGACTCTGAATGTCATTCCGCTATAACTAGAGATCAATGCTGTATCTAGTCATCATCAGAAAGGCTTCTTCTGTCAGCAAATGAGAACATATACAAAGACTACAGCCAGACATTATGCAGCGAGAAAGTCTAAATTGGATGTCTCCACAAAATCTCTCCTCTCAGAGCTCAGAAGCACATGGAAGACAGAAAGGAAAGACTATAGGAATCAGAGGGGTTAGAAGATACCAGGTGAACATGACCCACCAAATTAACTAAGCTTATGAGCTCAGAGAATGAAGCCACAAGCACAGAGTCTACATGGATCTGCATTAAGTACCCTGCATATGTAATAGAGCTTTTAGCTTAGTATTTTTATGGGAATCCTGACTGTAAGAAAGAGTGTGTCTGTCAGTTATTAGTACTTTTTTCCCTCCTGTTAGTTTACTGTCTCCAACTTTTATATGACAGTTTTTGCATCATTTTATTATATTTCATTTTGTCATTTTTGCTTGTTACCTCTTAGAATTCTCTTCCTTTCTAATAAAAGAATAAAAGAAAATGGATTCATAGAGTATGGTAGATGGGGAGGAACTGGGAGGGGGGTCATAATTGGGATATATTGTATGAGAAAAGAATCAATTTTCAGTAAAAGATAAAAATTAGTTGATTATTACCTAGAACTAATATACATATTAGTACATTTATATAGTGTATTTAAATCCTCAAATTCTCCTGTACCTCCTCCCAGAATCATTTTTGTTTCCTTATCTACAAGAAATATTATAGATGAACATAAAAACAATTGGCACACAATGGCCTCTTGGGCTTTAGAAAAAGCATAAGGTTAGTATGAAAGTAATACAAACTCTATAATGTAAGAAAGATATTATTTCTTACTGAAAATGGAATACATACATAATATAACTATCAAAACATCAGCAAACAAATAAAAGCACTTCATCTTATCTTTAAAACAGGTATCCCCATGATCAAAATAAATGGTACAAACTCTGAAGTTGTAAAGGTTACAGAAAAAAAAAAAAATTAGGTCAAAGAAATGAGATTAGTAGCCATTGAAATAGGAAGGAGAATTTGAGCCTGTCTAGACATTTCCTGACTAATTTGTATCATTTTGAAAGAACAAGCTGTAAAATAAAATAAACAGGTGCTATCAACTTGCTGATTCATTCTTTTCAATTATTGTTCACTACCTTTGTCCTTACTAAAAACTTCTACTTCAATGAAGACATTGATATATATTTGAAAATTTAAGGGTGTACTGATATTAATAGCAAAGCAAGTGGGAAATAAGATGTAGATAAAAACAATAAAATGTTCATTAATATTAAATATAGATTTTAATTTTTAGCATTACTTTTAAAATAGGTGTTATAGAAGTCTTAATGAAAGAACAAGCTCATTACTTTGCATTATTTTTTAAACTTCATTTCCTGATTTAACAAGGTGTCTTAACATTGACTAAGTCCTTGTCATGAAAATCTGAGGACCAGAGATTGATCCCCATGACACACCAGCTGGAAGAACAGAATTCCCTCCTAGACACAATGACACTTCTGTTTCCCAATGCGCGCGCGCGCACACACACACACACACACACACACACACACACACACACACACGCACACACACACACACACGCGCGCGCACGCACGTACAGAGAGACAGAGACAGAGAAATACTGAAATACAAAAATACAGAAATAAGTTTGAAAAGTAAATTCATTATACACATATATCCAGTAACTATTAATTGTAATTTTTTTCAAAAATATACTAAACAAAGTAAAGTCACTTATTATACAAGATACAAAGATGTAAGCAAAAATGCTATCAGATACTTTAGATGTGATCTCACATGTAAAATTGAGAGCCCCAGATTTTATAAGTACAGAATAATTTACAAGAGCTTGTTCATGCAAACATTTTGGATTTATACATTCATATATTAGATTGTATAAGTTTTCAATAAATTTGTTGATCATAACATTATTCCATTAGCATTAAAGCTACAGTAAAAACCTACATTTTAGTAAAGAAAATTGAGCCTAAGAACTTTCCTAAAAGATTCAAATATACAATCTCAAAGCCTCAGCTGAAGTTTCAAATTGTATCTTCCCAAAACTGCATATTGGATCTTAAAGATATCTGAATGTCTAACAGTTACCATAGTGTTATCCTAAGAGATGGCAAATCAGTACACACTTGTAGATTTCATAGCTGTTATCATGAAGCTGGCAATATAAAATATAAATTGTGATCTAAATAGATAAGAGGGGAAACTAATCTATACTTAATCCAGAGGAAGTTCTTTTTGAAGGTCTCTAAAACTGAAACACCCCTCAGTCGTGGTATGCATTTGATATTGGGATTCTGCTGTGGCAGATGGTGGCCTTACCCCTCTGCTTCAGCTAAGAAGATTTTGATTAAGGCTAAACAAGTGTGAACAGTGCTAATTTCTTGCAGAAGGCCAATATGAATAAACCTCTATAACAAGTGTAAGTGCCCCCCGACTCACCATATGCTCAAAGTCTATATCTTGCCAATAGAGTAGCTTGAGATGCTTTCAACATGCCTAAATCTTGCCTCAAATGTGATGCCTCATGATGGCCACCAAGCCTAATATGAGCTACAGAGGAATCAAGATTGTAATGAAAGGAACATAATTCAATGTATTATGCAGTGAGCTAAGCTTTACAAAGATGGAATATTTCTACAATAATGAAAACTCTACTTTTCAGTTTCTCAATATTCTTGTGATAAACTGCTATTTTCTTCCCAATGTCAACTTCTTGTTCTTTTTGCCTTTAACACACAGCGCAGATTTTGACTATGCTTCCTTTTAGTCTGCATATCACTCCTAACTGGCCCTCCATTTATGTTGCTCACTCTTGAAATGAGGCATATGCTTAAGTGCATTCTCTTTAGAGAATATGGTCTTTTTGCAACTGTAATTTTAAATTAATTTATAATATTTTAAAATACACACATAACAATAATTATGCCAAACCTTAAAGTGCTTTAGGCTATGGACATTTTTAATTTTATGCAATAAACTTTAAATGTCTCCGCATTCTTAAGGCAAATTATTGTTTGCTATTTTAATATGATATAAGTTGTTTTATACATTGACTAGATTACTTGGATGGTACTCTAAGAGATAATAACCGTGACCCTTGACTTAATAGAGCATAAAAAAAAAAAAAAACTTCATAAAGTTTGCCTAATGTTGCTTAGTTTGAACGTGGTATGAATTCAAGTTGACCAGAAAAAAAAAATTACCAGATCTTTCAAAAGAGAAGAGAACATTATTTTATAGGGTATTAAACAATATTCTTCAATTAGTAGATATGCTCATGGGAGTTTAAAAGGGAGCATTCTCGAAATTTCCCAACCACTATAAAATTACCAAAGAAGCGGCATTTAGCAAATATTCTCCCACGTTTTAAGCTCCTTATGTGCCCTAAAAAGTACTAAAAAGAATTGTAATCATGTCTACTTTGTAGATTGAAAGTTAAGAAGACACAGTATACATTCAGCCTTCTGGGACATGTAGTTTTTTTCCTTTAATTGCTATAGTATACTAGCTACCAACTTGTTCTCTGGAGTGGTCAAATAAAGAATTCTTGCAGTTAACTCTCTAAAAGCTGGATCGTTCTCCTGGAAAAATTTTAATTCCCTACTTTATATCTATCCAAAGTGGACAATAATAAAACTAAAAATAACATATTTGTGAGGAAGGATCAAATACTCTTGAAATAAATAACTCTTATGGAAGAGGGATGAAGACAACACCAATGCACAAGTGACTAATCTTCTAATAGTATAATTTTATTCAGGAGACAACATGCACTTGATTGTGTTAATTAAATGGTGTTCTTTGGTCTGGTTTTATAACCACTGAAAGAAAAAGATAGAATAAGTACATTAAAATTTTTTATAAATATTTCACATCAGGGCTGGATCAGCAGTTAAGAGTCCTGATTCCTCTTCCAGAGGTCCTGAATTGAACTCCCAGCAACCACAAAGTGGCTCACAACCATCTGTAATGGGATCCAATGCCTTCTTCTGGTGTATCTAAAGACAGTTACAGTGCACTCATATACGAAGAAAGAAAGAAAGAAAGAAAGAAAGAAAGAAAGAAAGAAAGAAAGAAAGAAAGGAAGGAAGGAAGGAAGGAAGGAAGGAAGGAAGGAAAGAAAGAAAGAAAGAAAGAAAGAAAGAAAGAAAGAAAGAAAGAAAGAAAGAAAGAAAGAAATATTGAAAAGAATATTTCATAATAATAAAAGAAAATTTCATAATTGAAACATAGAATATTGTTTTTAACATGCATGTACTTATTTCGTCCTCTGCTCTTTAAGCTAATCAACTACTGAATATTTCATAATAATAACAAAAGAAAATTTCATAATTGAAACATAGAATATTATTTTTAACATGCATGTACTTATTTCGTCCTCTGCTATTTAAGCCAATCAACTACTGCGATCTGTACATGATAATTTTTTATGTATTCATTACACATAAAGTCTATACCCATTTATATGCAATTGTAAAATACAACTACTCCTCTGTGCTTGATCTGTGTAAACTGTTTTGAGTTGGGTTGACTACCTGGTTGGTGTGTAGTGTTGAGGATCAGATGCAAGGCGTTGTATGTGCTAGACGAGCCCTCGACCGTTCATCCTCATTCCCAGCTTGCATTGAATATATCCTATAATTATACTAAATACCACAGAAACGTTCTTTATGTATTTAAATTCCAACATTATGTACATGTTGCATCATTAATATATTTTATAAGCTATCAAATTTTGCTACTAAACAGTTTGAAAAGGAATAAGCCTTTTCCTCCCTTGCTTATGAAAAGACAAAAGCAGTATAATAAGCATTCATCCTAGGTACTTTCTTTTTTTCTTTTTTGAGACAGGGTTTCTCTGTATAGTTCTGGATGTCCTGGACTCACTTTGTAGACAAGGCTGGTCTCAAATTCAGAAATCCACCTGCTTCTGCCTCCGGAGTGCCAGGATTAAATGCATGTGCCACCACACCCAGCTGTAATAGCATTCAAAAAGTATAATACAAAACCTAATGAACAAAACAGAGACCTGTATAAAGAATTTGAATTAGAAAAAAATAGAGCTATAAAATTTATACATTTCTTAAATTAAATCTAAACTTTAAAATGTAGAATCGAACCTATAAAAGTTTCCTAGCCCAATGCTTCTTAATTATATTCTCTGAAACACATTCCATACATAATGCTAATACATGTTCTTGATGGACCCTGACAATTATCTACTTTGTGGTGTGAAAACTACAAATTTTGTGATGTGTTTATGTACCATGTTAACTTTTCTAAATTCACTAGACACCTAAAGAATGATAGAATTCTAGTCAGTGAAGGAATGCATCAGCTCTTCAGGAAGCATCCTCTTCCAAACCTGTGTCAGTACCTGACTCATAATTCTCTAGATGTGCTATTAATCAGGAGAAAGAGAGATGGAGAAAGAGGAGGGAGAGAGAGAGAGAGAGAGAGAGAGAGAGAGAGAGAGAGAGAGAACGGATAAGAATCTCTTTCAAGTATTCTCTTTCTAAGGCCTCGGGGGAAGTGTCCTATAAGTGATCAACACAAGAGTCACACCTACTGGTTATCTAGGAAGCACAAATGATCCATGTAATGAAGCATTCAAGTGTTTGCTTGCCTGGGACCATGGGGAGAAAAAAAACCTGTCAGCTACATAAGTTAAAAAAATCTACTACTGCAAAGGTGTGTGCTTCAGATGTTCTACCAAGTTATGTGAGAATGGAGAAAGCCACTGAATGGTTTGTTTAAAATAGCCAAGGTATAATCAAGTATTTATATTATTTTTATAAATCATGCAATGTTCAATTTACACAGTGCATTCTGGTCAGTGAAAAGATGGACTAAAGATACACTGTCCTTTTATTTCCTCTTACAGAATCTGAATTTATTTCACTGACTTAAGTGTATTATGTAAAACTTAAGGGTAAGACCATTTAATTTACCCAAAAATTAAGGGTAAATTAGGATAAGACCATTGTAAAAAATAGCATTTACAGGCACAGTGTTTTATTTATATTAAATCATGATAGGTCTTTTCATAATACATATAATATTTTGATGATAATGTTTTTTATTAAATTTATGACATTAAATTAATTAAGAAAAAAATTATGTTAGAAAATTTCCCCACATTCTAGCCATCTCTGCCATTCTCAGACAAGCACACTCTTTAATATTTCCTGTAAAATTATAAATGAAATGCTGTCACTTCAAGTCTCCAATTCAATGGATTAAGGCATTTTAAAGGTCTTTATTGTGTGTCTTTAAAACTTGTTTCACCAAAACTCCATGATTTTAAGTGGAGAACTAACAATAACATTTGTTTTCTTCTGAATGATTTTCAGCTCAGAAGGGAGAGTCTTGCTACTTACATTTCCACACCCCACACCACAACCACTATCTCAGCCAGCAAACATGAATACATGCGTCTGAGAAGTATGCTGTTGTCAGAGAGAGGAGCCATGGAATTGACAATTAACAAGGTGGCTAAGAAGACAATTAAGTAAGAGAATTCTTTAGACATGGAATACAGAGAGAATGCTCTGCCCAATATTTAAGCATAACTTTATATTTTAATTTGTGACATGTAAAACAAAGCAAAATTAGAAAAAAATAGCATTTTACTACTCATTTTTGTGCTTTTCCTACTGTGATTCATTCTCTTGCTCAAAGCCAGTGACTGTGTTTTGCTTTGTGACATAGCAGACAAATAAAATGTGTAATAAACCCCAGGGCATTTAGTGTGTTGAAAATGTGAGCAAAAGTAGAGACATGACTAATAATGGAACCAACTGATTGTTATTTAGTTCCGGAACAAAAATACAAGCTATCTCAATAGTGGGGAGTTATTGTCCATCAAAATCTGTCACTAGTATCTTTCTTTCTCCATTATATTGACTTATATGTAGAAGAAAATATTTTTTTCTGATACAGAATGTCAGAAAACAAAAAGCATAGAATGCTAGCATGAGAATTTCAGTCCAACAGAATATTTTTGCATGGTTATTATTTATGTGGTTCTAGCAAACAGTAGCACTTTACTATTTACTAAATCTGTTTGGTAAAATGGGTAACAAACAAATACAAATAAATAATGGGATTGTACAGCCCTAAGGGTCTTAAAAGAAAAATGAGAAAATGGACTCTGAAAGCTGAAATAAATTAACTTGTTTTTTCTGGAGCAGAAGTTCAGAGCCTGAATAAAATATAGAACTTTAGGAAAACATGTATCCATTTTTTTATGTTGTGCATGTTTCAATATGCACACTTTATGAAAGCTCATGGCAATGGAAGAATTTCTTTGAAGTGGGCTAACTCAACACAAGGAGTTATGCTCTATTAGAAATAGTCTGGATGTTAAGTTATCAAGCTGCTTTTTTTCCTCTGCTCATATCTATTCTAAAGTTTCTATTAAAGTAAAAAAAAATCAAAAATGAATATAATTTTTGCTCTCTAAATTCTGAATATATAACATTTCTCATTCTGAAATGAGCATAAGCCTTTAAAATTAGCAATCAAAGAACTTTTAGAGAGGACAGTGAAACAAACTGCATAATGATCTTAAATCACTAGAAGGAACTGCTGCCAATCAGCTAATTGTAATTATGCATTGTGCAGGCTCCAAAAGAACCTGAAATGGAAATTGTTTCTTATTCAACACTTAAAAATAAATTTTGGTTTGTACAAACTTCGTGAATTTTGAGGCGTCCTTGGGCTGTCTATTACCTCTCTCAAGCCATGGAGACTGCTGATTTCTCAAAGAACATGGTGGTACATTTTTGTTTCTATAAATATGTTATAGATTATTTGTTTTAAATGCATATGCACAGTGTCAGGAATCCATGATGTGTCTCTTAGGATTTTCCACTAAATGCTGTAATCAAAATAAGTAACCCTGGGTATTTTGCAAAATGCCAGAACAAAAGGTATTCTTCAGTATCATTGTTACTAAAGAGTATTATATTTCTAAGGAAAAAAATTAATTCAAGCAAAAGCTGCGGTGTAAACAAAAGAAATTTCCAAGGAAATACTTTGGTATAGAAATTTCCAAATGGAAAGCTATTGCAAAGGAGAAGCTTAGGAAAAAAATTCAAATGCCTACAAACAAAAACCGCATCAGAATAAAAAAAAAAAAGATAATCATCTAGGATAATTCATATTCTTTAGAAAAGGTGATCGCTGTATGACAAACAAATGCTGTGACTAAGTTAAATTGCAATAAAATGCTTAGCAATGCAAATCTAACAATCATGTCCTTGTAAGGAAAACACTGCATTAAATGTGGTTTGGCAAGCAGAAAGATTTCTTTACTAAAGAAAACACCCTTGACATAATATCATACACAGAATCTTGAACACATGCTGTCCTCCCTCCTTT
The DNA here is from genome assembly GCA_902729485.2 of Mus minutoides. Classification (NCBI taxonomy): domain Eukaryota; kingdom Metazoa; phylum Chordata; class Mammalia; order Rodentia; family Muridae; genus Mus; species Mus minutoides. Next base: position 83,707 of record LR750031.1, on the reverse strand, counting down.
CCATCCAAGTGTGAACTGAGCCATTGCTGTTAATGACAGCAGCCTGTGAATGGGAATGGTTCTCCCAGATGATCAGCAGTTTTAATAGGATACTGATCTTTTGCTTATAGATTCAACACTTAGAGTTTTCAGAAGTTTAAGCCATTACTTTAAAGAATTAGGAAATTAAATATATTAATGGCATATACCACATGTGCAGACTTTCTAAGTAATAATTTCTATAAGTCTTAAAATTGTGAAAATATTAATTTTTAAAATCAATAGACCTCATACTTCTAATTAAAGTAACTCAGTTTCATATTACTTTCTATTAATATTTTTAAAGTCATCTTAATTACTAGTATTTACCTATACAATATGCCTATAACTTTATATTTAAATTGCTAGGTGTCAGTAACCAAAATCATTAACTTGATTCAGACATATGATGGTCTACATTTTAAAAGTTTCTTAAAATTATAGATACCAATGAGCCTGTTGAGAACTGAGAAATATCAGATGACACATATTGATCAAACACATTAAATTAATCATTCAGTATCATTTTCTCAACAATGGACTTTAGTTTTTAGCATGAGTCAAGAGACTAAATAAATTTCTAAATTGTTAACAGGAAGCTGTGGAGCAAAACTAAAAAAGGTACAAGAACGTTTCAAAATCACCTAGCAATATGATAACGCAGATGAATCTAGATATGAACTCGGTTGAAAGATAATAAGTTCAAGAATTGTCCCAATGCATATAAAAAGGAAAAATGTTGGTTACATATTAAGAATACAACATGAAAACTTAGAACTGATAAAACCATGCTATTATTGTTTATAATGATAAGAAAAGAATGGTGAAGTAAATGTCATATTTGCATTACTGAATTCACCTTAAAACATCTCTCCATATACATCCTGATATTTATGTCTCTATGATTGCACTATGGATCATTCTACATGCTTTTATATACATAAAATATATGATAAAGTTGCAGAACACTCATTCCATGCAAAATGTTAACTAAGACTCTTTTCCAGTTATTTTTTCATATTTCCTTTATACAGCTTAATATTCATGTGTGGGAGTACAGTGACAGGCTATTTCCTGTTTCTCAGAATCTGGTGAGTAAGCTTACAGAATAGGGACAAAGGCTCACTAAATCTGAAGAAAATGATCCTCCTGTAAGCACTGAAGGCTCTGTTCCAAGAAGACATCACCTGCCCTTCCCCATCTCCAGAATATAAGTGCCCAAACAGACAGTGATTCCAGACGTGGCAGATGCTTTGAAAACAAAATGGCTCCTGAAAACAGAGGCTTCAACAAGAAGGGCAAATTGTCATTTCCCTCCCTTTTTGGTTATCTGCTTCAAGGACAAGTTTCCTAACTGTCCCTTTACATCACTAAACAAAGGGGGAAGGGGTACAATAAGTGACTTTCATTCCCATCTAGTATCAGAACAGAGATGAAAGGTAACCACACAGGAAAAGGGAAGAGATCTTCATTACTTCCTCCTGCTAGGACTCCAACCGAGAAAGACCATTAAAGAAATGTGAATTACTAGGAGCTGAAAAGTTGTTTGAGACAGGAATAAAATGAAATAAAGTAGAATTAAGACAAAAGCAGATCTTCTTCATCAAGGGACTAAGTAGGAAGGTGCCTCAGAGCCACTGATAAATGTGTACCCCAAACTGGTCATGTACTTCAGGCTGGCTATACAGAGGGTTATGTTATCCATAAACCCTCTGATTATTACTGATAGGAATGGCAGCAGTCATTATGGAAGGGAAGCATGCTTCTTCCTCTGTCATTCTGGGTCCTGGGGTAGGCAGTTTCTGGCATGAAGAGGACTGTCCAGGTGGAGATGACATACAAATTACAAGTGTCACTCCAATAAGCCACTTTTCCCTCAGGTCTACACAGGATGAAAGGAAAGTTTGAAACAAAACTGATCAATGTCCTTAGAATTGAAACAACTACAAAATAATGGAAAAATTTCAAGCTACTTCTCCAAAATGGAAAGGAAATATTCAAGACAGTGTTGTTGAACTTTCATTGTTGAACAATAAGCCCACTTAGCATTTTATATCCCACTCTCAACTAAATTCATAGTTAAAAAAAAAACCTTTCCCTTGCAAATGTTCAGTCCATTGTTAACGTTAAATTAATAGCCTAGAAATATTATTTAAGAACTTTTAATATTGTATGCGTGCATATATGTTCATGCATATAAGTGTGTGAGTGTATGTGTGTCTGTTTGTCTGTCTGTCTGTCTGTCTGTCTGTCTGTCTCAACCCATGTATATGGATGTCAGAGCATACCTCAAAATTGTTTTCTCCGACAAATTGAACTCAAGTGGTCAGACTTGGTAACAAATATCTTTACTCACTGAGCCCAACTATATAACTTTTCATGAGTAGTATCAAAAATTATACTTGGGAATTATCTTAATCTAATAGGTTCAGTTATGGAAGATCCTCTATAAGAAAGAAGAAACAAGTAAATATTTTTTTTTGATTAGCATGGTTCTTGAACTAAAGACTATGAGAAACAAAGTTTCTTATTTTGGATGTCAGTACCTTGTTCTCCCCTTTTCCATCTACATGATCATTCAACAGCATTAAAACATAAATCGCATTCCATGGAGGACAATAGTTTAGATCATTGATCCATATAAATTAATCTGAAAACACAAAATTGCAGTATCTCAAACAAACCACTTAATTTTCTCAATTATGGAATTGTAGTCAGAGAAACTTTTAGTTGGGAGATTGTTGCAGAACATAGTGAGAACACTGACTTCTATTTCTGGTGATTACTGTCCCCTTTCTGGGGACAGTCCCCTCTCTGGCCTACTCACCCCTCAGCCCATGATCTGTATTCATGACTACCTAATGAAATAAGTGCCAGTGATTTATGTTGGAAGAGAAAGGGAGAAAGAGTTAGATTATTGGAGGTGTGTGAAATGTTACAACACATGCTAAAGATTTTCTAAGTCTCAGTCAGCTGTACAAAAGCTTATTAGCTAATTCCATGGATTGATGATTATCATGGTTCCAGGAAAGGTCCTTAGATTCTATCTGCTAAATACCACTACCTTTCCCATGCAGAGTTCAGTTATACAAAATTCTAGTAAAGTGGAGCAAGCAAAACACATGCATCTTACCCAGTGCCTAGGGAAAGGGTTTTTTTTTTTAAGTTATTTCAAAACCTAATTACAAATTTATCTGCACTTTTCAAGACTCTCCTATAACAACATTTTCTGCTTTTTTAATCAAAGTAAAATCTTTCTAGTATTTTCTTCAAATTACCAATGCAGTTCCCATGGCCAATGCACTCAAAAGTGAACACAAGTGCCCATAGTAAAGAGATGAGCAAGCTAACTGGACTTAAAAATAGGATTAAACATGCAAGAATGTTTTAATTAATTAAAGTCAGGGTGTAACATGTCCTGAGAAGTGCCCTTTATAGGGTCTTCCCACCTTTGCTCCTTACTCGAACGAGTAAGAACAACACTGAAGAATGGGAGCAAGAACCCCATATTTATAACCTAAAAACATTCCCTATTTTGTGCTTGAATTATTGTACATTTTTATCAAACTAAATAGAAACATTGAAAACCTTGTCTCCAAGCCAAGTCTTGAAAGCTTTTTATTTTGTATAAAATCTCTGACTAGGAAGCAGAGTCCATTATTGGCCTATCGATGTAACTTTAGCACCTGGCAGTTTTACAGACTTGACTAAAAGTATATGTTTAAAGCTCACTAGTGTATAATTAAATGAATGTTGGCTTTATTTAAAACTGCAAATGAGTTCTTGGCTTTTTCTCTTATTCACATTTCAATTATTTGTTTTTCTCATTCATAGTGTTTCTTCTGTACAGAAACAATACAATTTAACTAATATTCTGTTTTTTTAAAAAAATTATCATTAAAATGCTTTAAATCATACTATAAAAGTATGTTCTAGAGAGACAGAGAAGACTATAACATGCATTTTGTTACCAAACACTTCTGACAAAGGCCTTGGATAATTCAAGAAGGAACTAACAGGAAGGATTTTCTGGATGATTCAAGAAGGAATTGACAGGAAGGCTTCTCTCTGAAGACTAGCTTTAACAGCACTGGAATGAACTATGCAAGTAGTAAAGAGAGTAGAAATACTGCCGGGCTGAATGTTCATGAACCTCAAGAATAAACAGAATGACAAGGTTATGCAAAAGGTACAGTAGTGATACATACCCTGGGGCTAACCGACAGCTGTCTAATTGAACGTAAGCTATGTTCAATAAGAGCGAACTCATGTCAGGTAGTATAAAGCTATATATCCATAGATGGTAAGGCTGTGGACCTTGGAAGAGACCCTACTTCTTTAAACAAAATAATTGATAAGTGTGTTATATATGCCATTACAATCACAATGAGTAAAGCTCTCACTCTGCATCAAACAAAATTGTTTTTGGTTGAAAACAATAACTATAACAAAAAGCCAAAACTAGTCAAAATATGAAGTACTAGTGAGTGTACAGTGTGCATGTTCAGTTGTTACAACACAACTGCCACACCTAAAGCTCAGAGAAAATCATTAAATGGGCAGGAAGATTATAAAATCTAGAAGGCCAGCAGTCTGTTGTAATATAGTGCCTTCTATATATGATGGGAAAGTTGGACCTATAATATCTCATAAATGTAGTAACCTAAAAAATGGCAACACAAACTTACCTGCCATTGTACAAGGGAGAAATCTCAAAATTAAATCATTTATACTCCTACATAAAAATCTATAGTCATTGCTGGAAGAGGGTAAGTCAGTCTTCTCCAGGAACAAGCCCTTGATACCAAGGGCTAATACCAAGACGTCAGTCCTGAACACAGACACAGACACACACACACACACACACACACACACACACACACACACACACACAAGAATAACCTGCTGAAGATATTGCTGAAAGGGCCCTGCTATAGCTGTCTTGTGTGAGGCTATGCCAGTGCGTGGCAAACACAGAAGTGGATGCTCACAGTCAGCTATTAGAAGGAACACAGGGTTCCCAATGGAGGAGCCAGAGAAAGTACCGAAAGAGCTGAAGGGGTCTCCAACCCTATGGGTTGAAGAACAATATAAACTAACCAGTACCCCCAGAGCTCGTGTCTCTAGCTGCATATCTAGCAGAAGATGGCCTAGTGGGCCATCATTGGGAAGAAAGGCCCCTGGACATGCAAACTTTATGTGCCCCAATACAGGGGAACACCAGGGCCAAGATGTGTGAGTGGGTGGGTAGGGTAGCAGGGCGGGGGATGGGGGAGGGTATAGGGAACTTTCAGGATAACATTTGAAATGTAAATGAAAGTATCTAATAAAAATTGAAAAAAAAAGAAAAAAAAGAATAACCTGCTGAGTTAATTTAACAGTAGTAGTACTTTTTGAGTGTGTGTGAGTGTATCTGTGTGTGTGTGTGTGTGTGTGTGTGTGTGTGTGTGTGTGTGTGTGCACGTGCGTGCGCGTGCATGCTTGTCTTCAGAGAAAAATCTTCCTGGTCAATGGTAGCCTGATTCCTCTGATCATCATTAAAAAATAAGACACCATAAATTTGAAGTGAAAAAATAAATATTTCCCTTTTTTGTGTCATGTGGTACAAGGACTGCTTGTGTTGATGCCAGACATGTAGATCAAATACCAAAATCAACTATTTTAAATAAGTAATTTGAAGGCAATAAATATACACCTTCAATACTCACCCCTACTTTAAAATCCAACTAAAAATTTTTCTGATTCCCTACTTATAGACAACAACAAACATTTCTAGATTTCTACTTTCATCCCCTACCAGAATTGCTTGGTAAAATTCGTAAACTCAGACACTAACTTTTTCTAAGTACAAGAGAGTTTTTAAACAGAAGTTATTGGTGACGTGGCACTGTCCATTGAGAAAAGCTTAGCACCTAGAGAATGTACTAACTTTCATAAGTTAATGCATAAATGAAAGAGAACAAATGCTGCATTGCAAGGAAGAGTGCAGAAACAGCTTTCCAGTGAATGCCAGACTTTGTAGCTAGCAAGTTAAAGACAAAGAGCGTGCTTTACTGACCCTATAGTATACAAGGGCTGTAAACCACAACGCTCAGTCTACTGATTGTAGGTCAGTTTTCATGCTGCTCAATGCATTGAAACACTTTTGATTGTAGTATAGCATATAACTTAAGTAATAAAGGCCACAAATAAAACAATACCATCCATAATTTATATATTAAGTAAAATTAAATAAAATACAATAAGCTATTATAAATGTCATTGAAAATACAACTGGGTTATTTGAGACAAACAGGATTAATAACAAAAGAGTTTGGCTCCAGTGCTGTATACATTTTAAGTTTCAAGGTGAAGGCACCATGGCCCAGAAAGAACCACTTTGACAAATTAAGAACACTGACAATGACAACAGAAAATATATTTTAGGAATAACTGAGTACATGAGGATCATAACAGCATACAGTGTGACTGACAACAGCATTGGCTGGAGGCCACCATTTAAATGAACCTGGCTGATGTACTGATGTTCTTATTTTTTAGCTCATTTTGAAAGGTAACATTACCTCATGCTTTTGACATATACACTCTCTAGTCAAACTGCACTCAACCCCCACATGATTTGAACTAATTTAATCTTATTCTCAAAATTAGAGATAATTTTCTTTCTGAAAATGTTACACTTAAATGACTGGCATTGTAATTTATGTGAATTTTCTTGATTTAAATAACATGAGTGTCCTATTTGATGTTCCCCAGGCAAAGGAGGAATATTTTGCAGCCATAACTTTTCAGAACAGTTTCATCACAATGGTCTCTGGGCCTCCCCTACCGTAGAACTCACCTGGGAAATTCATCAAAACTAGAGAGCCTTGAATCCCACTGTAGATCTACTAAGTCAGCTTCTCTAAATCTGGGGTCTGACAATACACTTTTATAATGAGTTCTCCAAGGAAAGTCAAGATTGACTTGTTCTCAAATCAATGACCTACTTGCCCAAACTGCATCTCAAGACTACCAAAAGAAGAGCACTGCAATAGTGGAGGTTGAATTCGGGAGCTCTGTTGTTGACTGGCTTATAAAATCTATTGATCTAATTCCCTGATAGATTCCATCTCTGCTAGTTGTAAATCCTCTCAAAGGCTTGTGTTATTCTACCTTGAAGACTTCACCAAAGCTTTTTTATAAGATGTGGTAAAAAAATTTCAATGAAATACAATGCAATGACCCATGGCTAAGGACGAGGATTACAGCTGTTCCACTGAATAGACATTTTCCAAGAAGAACAAATAACTATATTTTAAAACAGTTTGTACTGAAGAAAAATAAATTTTCAGATCTTGAAAATCCTAACTTAGAAATATACCCTGATTTTATTTTTTTTTCTGAAATAAAAATCATAGTGACCTTTAAAAAAAGAAGAGACCTTCAGCTTTCTCTAAAGAAACATCAATTATTCTTCCAGTGTGAAACAATAGTTTCCTATGAAAACCATTCTTTAATTAATCACCAATTTAAAAAACAATTGGCTCCAATACTAAATGAAATCTAATATCATAAAAAATGATTTGTTAATTGGGCGCATTAGGCTTATTCAAAAGCTATGTTTGGTTCTATATTAATCATGTATAACTGCTGTATATAGTGGTACAACCTGACTAACTAAAAAAGCATTAACACACTAAGAGTCAACATCCTGAGGAGGATTCAGTTGTTCCTCTACTTTTCCAGAGAAAAGTTAATCACAGATAGGTTACATAAATTCTAAGGCTGATTTTAAAATTGAAAACCATATAACTAAGGACTGAGATCAAAATCAGACTGGCTCTGAAGAAGTGTTCATCTTTGTGTGTCTTAAAAACAGAAAAGAGTGTGAGGAGACATACCACTTTAACAGGCTGATTCCATGGCTAAACCATTAAATTTCAGAAGTATTGGTACTGGGAATTTAAAAAACTAAGTGCTATCTAAGGGGTTTGTTGCTGTTGTTGTTGTTGTTGTTGTTGTTGTTGTGGTGGTGGTGGTGGTGGTGGTGGCGGTGGTGGTGGTGGCGGTGGTGGTGGTGGCGCTGGTGGTGGTGGTGGTGGTGGTGGTAGTAGTGGTTGTTTTGGGTTTTGAGGTTTTTGTTTGGTGGTTTTTTGTTTGTTTGGGGAGTGTTTGGGGGAGTGCAAAATTTGACACAACTTGATATCATAGTACATCCTGATTTTAAGTACTTGATGAAAACTTAGAATTGTAAAAATTTCTTTCTTTGACTTGGGGTATAAAGAGGTTACCTCTTTGTATGTGTATACCTTTATCAGAAGAAGAAAGTTAACATATGAGACCAACATGATGGGGCAGTTGTGGTTAAAGCACAAAACTAGACATATGAATATCACATACTATCCTGAGGATCCAACCTTAAATGAATCATTAAAAATAGAAAATATTTTCTTAGGAAAAATAAATGAGAAGTTGACTGGCTCTCACTGATTTGAGGGCTTTTTAAAACAATTTTATTAAGAAGAAACTCTCATAAAATTCCCCCATTTAAAGTGTATATATCTCAATATTTTTAGTTTAATTGTTCAGGATGGCATTCCTCATCAATTTGAGAATATTTTTATCATCTTCCAAAACAGTCCATTAGTCATCACCCTCAATTGCTCTCAACCCTTCCTTATTCTCACATATAGCACACTCTCTCACAACAGTGCTGTATCCATTTTCTTACTGCATTTATTTGCCTGGATTGTACATTTATTTAATATCCTATAATTGTACAGATTTTACTCACCATCACACTAATTGTCTTCATTTCTCCTAAACACCCAAGTCTCTGGTGATTGCCATTCTTGTCTCTATTTAAATATGTAACAATATTTGATTTCATATATGAGTGAGGTCATATGTCAGTGTCCCTCTATGTCTAGCCTATTCACTTAGCGTAGAGTTCTCCAAGTTTGTCCATCATATTTAAAGATAGAAAGTAACCAACATCATAGGGAATATGTCATCTGGGACAAATGCTCAAGATTCAGAAATAAATAAAACAGAATTTCAGTACTACACTCACAGGGAAGAGCATGCTAATAGGAACTGGACTAGACATGAAATACTGTCTCTCCTGGATCATTGAGAAAGAAAAGAGCTGTGTCTACAATGTGAGTATATTCCCAAGAGAACCAAAGCTGACTTGCACATACACATCAGTAAGATAACAAATGTGTTTTATTGTAAGCCACTATGTTGGTAGTTTCTTGTTAAACTAAAAAATAATAATAATAATAATGAATATAAGAAACTAGGAACTGGGAAGTTACCATAGTCTTCTGTTTCTCAAAGAATAGAAAAGAACTCTCACTGTTTCTCTGCATTAACTCATCCTTTTGTATTTGCTTATGTATAGAAATGTGTCACAAACACACGGCATACACACACTGCCACACACAGTACTGTTGTTAAAATAGTTTTATGCTCTTCTAACACTCATTATAGAATGAGTATGTACATAAATTTCATCACAAGAAGTCAATTTGTTGTTAAGCCAGAATAAAAAAAAATAAAAAAAAAAAAGGCTGATGACTTTTCATCAAAAGAAAAATTGACTTGTCCCAAATGCCCTTCTGCTTTCCCTCAGGCATAGAAAGACAATATTTGATGTTAGCAAGCCTGTGTTTAGTTCTTCAGGTAGTCTTCCAGAGAAAATTAAGAAACTGCATAGTGAAAATTGAAGATTCTCTACATAGAGATAACCCCCTGCTGTTCAAAAATTAAATGCAAATTTCCACAGGACGAAGCTGCAAATATCCTCTCTATCTACACAAAATGAACCAACTTGCAATGTGATAATGTACTATATCAGTCTTACTATATTAGAAAGTAATCCAAACTCTAAAGACTATTCTAGCTTATTGGCAATAGTTCCTATGTGTGTTAAGTATACATACTGCTACAAATTAGATTATAAAACTGTATTATACACTAATATAATAAGTTTATTTGTTCCCTCCATTTAATAAGAAAGAAGCTGCCAGTAAAGAAACATCCCTCCCCCATAATTTCATCAAAATGCTCTATAAAGGCTTTTCTAAATGCTGCAATAATCAGTATTATAGAAGAGTGTTTCTAGACCTGTAGTTTGTGACCCCTTGGGGGTCAAATGAGCCTTTCATAAATGTCACCTAAGACAACCCTGCATGTCAGATTGTTTGCTTTACAATTCAAACCACTAGAAAAATTACAGTTATGAAAGTAATGAAAACAACTTTCTGGTTGGGGTCATCACCACAGGAGGAACTGTTAAAGTTACAGCATCGGAAAGGCTGGGAACTCTGGAGGAAACTTTGTACTCTTTTCAGTGTTTGTGCAAGTATAATGTGTCTCAGTAACCTCAAAGAAAACACAGTAGAACAAAGCTTGAGGGATCTGGGAGACACAAAGCTAGAGAGAAGTCAGGAAATACTTCACAGAAGAGGTGGCAGTCAACCATGGCTCTTTGGTTTTCATAACTCATCTAGAAAAAAGAAGGCATAAGATGCAAAAGGCATAAAAACAAGTAGATTTGAAGATATAGTATAATTAAGAACAAAGATACAGAGTTCCTATGAACTATATCAAAGTGCCTCAGATTAGATTATGGACCAAGGAATTTTTAAAAGTCATATATTTTAGCTAATATTAGTCACATTCTTATTTCAGATTAATAGATCTCTGACCTCCTAAACTGAAAGATATTGTGTATTCAAATAAATTGAGAATAGTAATAAGTACTTGAGTGTAATAAATGAGCCTCTTTGGGAGATGCTATCACAGAACTGTAAGCTCTAATAAAAGGTGCAGCTGGATTTGGTGTGAACATTTAGACAGACACAGATATAGAGTATAATGGCTATTTCTGATTGAGCTGTGTAACACTAAAGTTCCGAAGAGGCTGAGTTAATAGCAAAAGCTTCAGCTACACTAGAGACTCTCAACAGGTACCAGGTTGGGGTTATACTGCAGGAAGTTGGCAGACACAGGCCAGCAGCTTCCATATGTTAGCACTGATCCCTTAAGAATCTATGTGCCAAGCTATGAAGGATAGATACCTAGAGTACTAAATTAAGAAAGTGAGTATCATTATCAGCAGTGTCTAACAAACTAGCTAGAAAGACATCTGTCAGTTTCTTACAAACACGTTGTGATAGGATCATCAGTGGTAAAGTTATTTCATTAATATTAAGAATTCCAGGAATTTCTATGAGGATATCAGATGTTCTCTCTGAAGAAGTTAAATATATACTCACATGCATGCACACATGCATGTATATGCATATATGACCAACATATAAGTAATACACCATAATTTTGTATTTACCACATGGTTTATACATTGTGTATGTTGGTGTATGAGAAAAATATAAAATAATGTAATGTGTATACATAGTTATAATAATAGTATCTACTTAAATGGCAGAAATCTCTATATTAACATGTTCTAATGAAACAGAAATTTTTTCATGGGTGCATTCAGTTTTCCACAGAGGAACCTTTACAAAGTAATGGTGGAGTATGTATTTGGCTTTATGCTTTTCAAAGTAATTTACTTTCATGTCTCAAAATGGTATTTCATAATTTTGAATAAAAGTATTATAGAAATATCAGCTGTTTTAAATTTACTGTAAGATTTTTTTCTACCCTATTGATGCTCCCTTACCTTTGTTTTCAGGTGGAGACCCAGGGTTACATGTCATCTAAAGAGCTATTTAATGAAACATGGTTCTCTTGGTAAATTATCTTTCTAGATCAAATATAAAATACATAGGAATATTTAAAGAAATAACATTTTGAAATATTAAAGCCATACATGCTAGTACAGCTATAATTCAATAAAATGATATGACCATGAACATTCACACATGTCTGTAATAATGATACTTGGGAGAGTGACTCAGAAAGATGGCAAGACTGAGGAGAACCTGGTCTACACAGTAAGTGCAAGGGAACCCTGGAATATAGAATCAGATTCTATGTCAAAAAGAAAAAGAAATTTGAAACAACCCATTGAACTTCTGTAGATGATTAGGGCAGGATTAGCAATAAAAAAATTAATCCATGTAAGCAAAGTGAGCACAAACTATTGTGACAAATAATATATACAGATAGGCAGAGAGTTGTTGACATCTCATTTATGCTACATATAGTATGGCCATGCTGTTCATCTTTATTGGTGTACTCTGCTACAATGTCTACAAGTATTTACTCTATTAAAAATACACGTCAAAGGAAATTAGTTTTGTTTGTAAACAGTACGTGAACTTAAGAGGTGTTAATCGATCGTCATATACTTATACATCATCAAATGTAGAATACTTTATACAATTACCTAGCTTATGGTTTGATATTTTAATTGTATGCAAGGAAATTGGAAACAGAATTTGCTCAAAATCTCCTATATAAATATAAATCTCCTGATTGCTACATATTTCCAGATTAATAAGAATACCAGATTTACTGAAATTATAAACATTACCTAAGCATAAGACAACATACAAAATGCTACATTTTTTTCCTTTAGATGGTTTTGTAAACAGTTCAACAACTGGAATGTGACATTCTTTCATAATTTACTTTAATCAGACAACTAATATTTCTGTTTGGGGAATAATCAAAAATTTGGAAATCAACTCATCTCTGACCTTACTCTGTATCATTCATTGTTTATCCCCATATATTTTAAACCAAGAAAGCAATTTACTTTTTCTTTCTTGATGAAAACATATTGGGAGTATGTTGGTTTGAAAAAGACTTCCCCCATAGGCCCATAGGAAGTAGTACTATTAGGAAGTATGGCTGTTTTAGAATGGATCGTACCTTGTTGGAGGAAATGTGTCATCATTGAGGTGGGCTTTGAGGCCTTATAGGCTCAAGTTATGCACAGTAATGCTCACAATCTCCTCCTGCTGACTGGGGATCAAGATGTAGAATGCTAAGTTCCTTGTCCAGTACTATGTCTGCCTGCACACTACCTTGTGTCCTGCCATAATTAAACTTCTGAACTGTAAGCCAGCCTCAATCAAATATTTTCCTTTTTAAGAGTTGCCATGTAATGGTTTCTCTTCACAGCAATAAAACCATAACTAAGACAAAGGTCTGCACAAAAGGTTAACAACCATCTGTACCACCATTTCCAGAGGAATGGATTCCTCTTCTGACCTCCTTGGGCACCAGGCATATATATGGTACATATACACATGTCCAGGCACAACACTTAGACACATAAAAAAAACTTTTAAAATGTACATAAATAAAACATATTTAAAAACATAAATGATTGTAAGTGAAATGTTCTTCCTGGCAGTTCAAAAGCACAGGTTTCTTTAAATCCAGAAATATGAAAAATAATTCATATTTTATAATATTATTTTTATACAAACATATATAAATGCCCATAAACACATGTAGCAAGACACATTTTAAACTTAATTAAAATACTAAAGTTATTCAACAGAATTTATGATCCATTTTATATGTTCTTTATATTGTTTTACAACTGCAAAAGACAGAGAATGCTTATTTCATAAAATTACTTGATATTTGACAAAATTTTGTACTTTTTTTCCAGAAATTTATTTTGAAGACTATAACTACTAAAACTTTGTTTCTGTACTATTCACTCCCTACCTCTACGTAGCTTCCTTGACAAATAAGATTTAATATAAACAACAGTGAGTGTAAATTATCCAAAAGTAATCATTCAGACTCAAATTTAAAACGTATCAGCAGTTGTTTCTATATTCTATTATAGTATGCCTGATTCCTAGACTGTCACATTATACTTTCTTTTTATTCCAGTGACATATGTATTAAAATAAATCTTCATTTTAGCATGGCTTGCTTTTGCTATATTCTCATGTTCCTGTAACTTTTCCCCATACAAAACTGTACCAAACCCTACAACATTCCACCAGGTTACAAATCCAAGGCCCACAAAACTGGTCCTCCATTAGAAACAGCTCATATTAAGAAATCAAGTTTCCTAATCAAACATGCATGTTACTGTCCCTTTTGAAATACTATGAGCATTTACTAGGGGCCTGGTCTGGGTTGGTTCAAGTATCAACTTCCCCTCCAGCATGTCTTTCTAATGAGCAAACCAGGTTTATCTGAAAAGCTGAGACAATGTGCTAATATGTCCTACTGGGATAATGAATTACTTTTCACAGTACTATATTACATGTTAATGGAAACTATCTGGAAACAGTACCTTAAACTGCAGGAATTATTGCAACAGTTGAAATTTCAGGCATTAGGACAACTCTATTTTTAAAGGTCATTTCATATCTTGAGTGAATTTCAAAACCATGATGTGGAATTCCTTCATTTACATTTTGGGACAAAAGTGTTTCTTAATCTCCTTTAAAACTATATCTAGTCCCTCAAAAATAAATTTAAGTTAGGTCTTAATGCCATGCTCATCTCAGACTTCTTAATCTCAATTCAGACTAAGGTGTGAGCTAAGGTGTACACTCACTTATGTGTTGAGCAGATTTGCTGGTGAAGATAGAGCTTCTGAGGGCAGCTACCATCAACAACATGGTACATCACACATGGCACAACAGTGCACCACACATGCCCAGAACGCAAGGCACCCATCAAGTTACAGAAAGCATTTGTTTTGCTCCCCTCCCCATTATAAAATTCTTGGAATATTTAAGGAGTATATGATCAATCTAATTTCATACCACTTTTTATGATTTCTAAATCTGTTTTGTTGAAGTGATATACCAGTGAACAAATTTTTTGAAAATTTACCTTACTATCAGTTTGTAGATTTCTCCCAAATATCTACATTTCATTACGACTAACATGAGCATAAATATAGCATAGGTATAATTATTATGTTGCACTGTAGAACTAACAGTGTTACATTAATCTTCCTTGGCCCATGGCATTCTAGAAACAATGATATGGGAACAAGTTGAGAGAACAGGAAGGAAGCTAGGAGACAAGGTTTTTTGTTGTTGTTGTTTTTTTAATGGCATCCTATCACCAACTCAAAATTTCTAAGAAGACTATCCTTTCTACTGTTCTGGACATGTAATAGATATTATCTTGAATTGTGGGGGTTTTCTTAGAAAGAAGAATCAACATATATAATGTACTATTAAAAGTCATTACAAATGAATAGGAAAATATATTCTACCAAACACTACATATTTTTAACCTTTTATTTTTATTTTTGATACATAAAACAAAACAAAATTAGCAAAGCAAAATAAATTAAGTCACTTTGTCATAAATAATCGCTGCTTTCTTCAGTAGCCTCTTCTGCCAGACTGTATCCAATGTGCCTGGCTTGGCCAGCAAGCACAGATTCACCAAAATAATAAAGTTTGAAAAATTTCCTGAATTGTGGCACATTAAAACTTATTTCAAACATCAGATAAAATTCAGCAATTTATGGAAAAGAGAATTAAAGAAATAGTATTATTAATGTGAGCATATTTGCTAGATATGAAAATCTTGAATACTCAGTTACATTGATATAATTAACATCCACTGCCAATCTACCTCAAGAATCTACCAAATTTAATATAATCATGAGTTTTTCTTAGCTAAACACCAAGAATACTGTTCATGGGATCCTTCTATATCCTGCCTCAGAAGGATTTATGCCTGGCTAACACACAAACAAACACACACATACACACGCACACAGAAAAACCTAATTTGTAGTTTCTCCATAGACAAATGTATTCAAACATGTCTTTAATAAAACAAATAAAGCAGAATTGAGTGTACACTACTGGTTGGATTAGATAGTTTAAATGTTTTGTTTTAAGAATTTTAAATATTCACTGCAGTATCCCACCCTTCTACAATAACTAGTTAATCTCTTAGGTTGAAATCAGAGCATTTAACTAGAAAGCACAAAACGGCCTCAGTCCTGTCCCTGCTGCGAAGGTTTAGCATGTTTGACCACATCCATGTGACAACTAGAAGAGGAACAATGGAGGTTTTCACTGGTGTCTCATGAATTTATATTGAATTTCTCAGAATGCTTTAAAATGCTCCAACTCATAAATCATTGTTCATTCTACTATTATTAGAAGCTATAATTGTAAATGTAGAGCATGGCATTCTGGGACTTATAAATTGTGAATACTTTCTTTGTCTACAGAGAAAGTGAAAGTAATAAGCCTGTTTTCTACCAAATCAGGTGCTTTAAGTATGCAACCATTTGTGATTTCATGGGGGAAGGGTAGGGGGAGTCTAAGGGCAAGGAAAGGCAAAGGAACTAGGAGTAGGGGAATCAACAGAAAGATAGATCATCTGGTCTTAGTCTATGGGAAGATGATGAAATCCCCTTCTGCAGAAGTCCACCCTCCCCTTGCGTACTCTAGATCATGTAATGGTTTTTATGTTTAGCATTTCTTGATTGGCTCTTTTTATATGTCATGTTTTGTTTCATGAATGAAAATCCTCAGAACTTGTTAGAATTTAAGTAAATGCTTACAGGAAATTTAAAATGTATGCATGTGTATATGGTTTATATATAAGGTGTACAGTGTGTGTGTGTGTGTGTGTGTGTGTGTGTGTGTGTGTGTGTGTGTGCAGATTTGTATAACCATGCATAGACACAGAGGCCAAAGAAGATGAGACTTGTCACAGGATCTTTCCATGATCCCAGAGATTTGCTGGGAGCCAGGAAGCCTTAGTAATCTCCCCTCCAACACAGGGATGGCAGGCACATGCATGACCATGCCTAGCATTTCACTTGGGTTCTGGATATTTGAATTCAGGTCCTCATGCTTGAGTAGCAAGTGCTCAAACCTCCGAGCCATATCCTCAACCCACATGCACATTTTTGAAGAAGCAAGTCAGTAAAGCAAGATGATAAAATTAACTTAATAAAATGTAACACCTATGTGATAAAGGGGCCTTACACAATTGAAGAACAGACCTGTGGCATCTGAAATGAATCTACAACATTTAAACAATACTAATGAATTAATTCTAGCATATATTTTAAGACAATAGTATAGAGTTACATTGTTATACTCTAGTGATTTGAAAAGCGTAAACACATGATATATTGTGATGCATGACAACTAATGAGACAGAAAACTTTTCCACATGAAACTAAGTTAACTGTCAATTTAAAGTGTACTTCTGATAGTTCAAATACATTTTTGGCCATGTAATCTTAAATGGTTTCACATTTCTCTAAACCATAATAAGAGCTTAACATGAATATTTAAGCAGCTTTGCCTTGATTTAAATATATTTGCTGAGGATATGCTGGCAGCAACCCAGAATGTAGTTTAATACCCTCAAAGCAGGCAATTCCAAACTCATTTAAGAAAGCAGATAATATGGGCTGGCAGCATTAAAGCAAATAAAGTCAATTAATTTTTTTTCTTAATTTGTTTCTTCTAGCTAGGAATTGCCAAGGACGGATAGATATGAAGATGAATTTTTTTTTTTTTAACAAAAGGAAATTACTGGGTCGAGAACAAAATCACAATGTAGGGGTGTGGGGATGAGTGGCCGATATAAAGTACTCTTTCTCATTCTACTCTTAATAGCAGCTTACTGCTAAATAATAACATTACCTTTTGGAGGTCACTGCAATGTAGGAAATGATATCCACTTTGGAATGTGAAAGTGTAGGATGGACACCATTCCACAAAGCAATCTTTTTAGCACAGACACATGACAGTAAAGAGAGAGAAAAACTTCTCATCAAAGCCAAACTGCAATGTTTATATGATGGTTCGTTACAAGGTTAGAATGTTGATACTTGTGACCTGGGGACCTAGAGGGAGCTGATGCACCTGTGGATGACATTTAAATAGCTCTGTCAGTGTTTCACCTTCCTCAAACCATTGTGGTTCATATTGCAACTATTGCTTCTTATCTTTAAAATGGTAAAGGGATAGAATAACATACTAAATGGAATCTTAACATGCTCTCGAATAAAAAACAGTCTGCATTATTTAGGGTTTGCTTGAAGGCATCTTAATTTTTGATGCTTAAAACTGTCTTAAGTATAGGGCAAACATCTTTCATACTATCATCACCACCTTTTCAGGGGGAAAAATACAGTTTCGAGTCTTTGGGGGGAACTAAAGGGAGGTGTCTTATTTGATACTTGAGAGCACTAGTTCTCAAGTGATAGGAAACTAAGAAAAGGGAAAATTCCACCTGAGCTCAGACCCAGATCAATTAAGTGGTCTTCAAGTAAAATTTCAGGCATTACTAAGGATTAAAGTTTATCATAATTCTGGTGAGTGACCCACCTTAATAATGATTGTTTTAAAGATAATATTTTCATGAAATACTATTAAGGTTTTGACTGTTGCCAAATAAAAAAATTATAGTTGGGTTTTTTATTAAAACAAATCATGATAAAAATATTTAGAAATATAGTAAACCTTTTATGGCATTAACTTTGCAGTAAATATTAATAAACTTTGGATGTGTTTTATAAGTAAAATCTACAATATACACAAACATTACTTCCCTCACTGCTAAGACAATGTCCATTTTGTTGGTGCTGTACTTATGCAAGACCATTATACGCATATAAGAATGAATCTTCCTTCATGGTTATGATATTATTTAGGCTCAAAACATGGCATTAACTTCTAGAAAACTGTTGAATCAGGAAAGTGCCTCTAAGCTGCTCTTCTTCCTCAGTGCAGATCATAAAACCTAAAAGATATTGAAGCATGTCCTATGCATGCCTTCCCCTGAAGCATGTCCTATGAGAAAAGTCTACTCTGACCCTGGAGAAAAGAAACTTCTTTATTTCTGAAGTAATGACACAGAGAAAAATGCAAGTAAACAGTCTTCCTAACTTTCCTCTCTATTATCTTTTTCTCATGTCCTTCTGTTTAATTATACGTTTTTATAATTACACAACTCTTTATCAAAACTCAACATGAAAACAGAAATTTTCACATTTGTTTCTTTTTTAAAGTTTGTATATCATAAAATTTGCATTAAATAAGTTTTGATGATTTTTTTTTCTCTTGCTTTCTTATTAGACAACAAATACCCAATATAAATGGCTTAACGGATGGAAGATTTATGTTACTCTTGGCTTAAGGGATTTCTCTAGGATGGTGGGCATGTGGGAGCAGAACAGCTCCCCACACAAGAAACAGATAGCAGAGTATTAGCAGAAGAACCACAAACAAGTTTAGTGAGAATTTTGCTTTCTTTGAAGAGCACAGGAAAATTATGGAATAATATGTTTTCATTTTAAACCTAAGAGTGGGGTATGGGGCTACATCAAATTGTCCACAGCAGCTGATTATGATTTGCCTTGGGCTCTTGCAGGGGCATGTTTTTACAGCTGCAGATAGTTTCGGTAAGTATATAGCTTTTGGAATTCTGGGGACTCCAGAAAAATATATAAATGCTAGTATTTTAAGAGACAAGGCTACTGTGGCTGGTTGTCCAGTTGGCCGTTGGGTGCTGTTGTTTGTGGTGTCTTGGGGTTTGTCAAGTTATGTGTGAGTAGATGACAGAAGAAATTAGATATCCAGACAGCAAAGATCAAACTTGGCCCAAGGAACTCGATGTTCCTAAACATCAGGGAGGGAGTAGTCTAATGATAACGACACCCCCTTTCCCTCCTATCCTGTTTACTCTGGTGGGGGACTGATATGGTAGAAGGAGAGAGATGGAGAAGGGTGAATGAAAAAAGAACCCACAAATCAGCCAAAAGTCCAGCCATAGCTGGAAGGTATAACCTTCCTGCGTGATCACACACCTCTAAAATTGTACCACCTGCCTAAATAATTAGAAACCAAACCTTGAAAACATGAGCATGAGGAGGACATTTTAGATTCAAATCATGGCATTTTACAGTCCATCTCACAATGCAAAATTCAGTTAGTTCACTTCTAAATATTTCTAAACTCTTAAAAACACCATTATTTTTCAACCATTCAAGTAAAAGTCTCTTCTGAAATCCAAGGAAAACCATGTGGTTATAATGAAAATTACTTACTTTTAACCATGTCACAGAGTCAGAACTCCCATTCCAAAAGGAAAATATAAATGATTAGAAGGAAAGCCTAAAACCAAACAGGGGAAGCACTAATTCCTGTACCTCCGTCCCTAGTATTTAGGAGAAATAGTGTTATAATGTGAACTCTAAAAGTCAGCAGTCTTAACTCTCAAGTCTTACTAGCTGGAGCCTACAAATCCTTGTAGTGGATGTGTACTTACTTCTACTACAGATGGGCCTTATTCCATACTGTAATTCCTTTAGTTTCCTACAGCTGAGGATGCACCCTAAGCATTTCATTCTCAGTGGCTGCCTATAAGAACTCTCACGTAATTGCCTGCCCTTTCACGTTTTTCTTTGAAATATCATTAGAAGCACCAGAAACCCTATAACTCTCTCTTTCATGGATGCCTTTATATTCAGCAATACCTGAATTATATCAAGGTTTGCTGGTCAATCATTAGCTAAGCCCCATAAGAACATAGGCTCTTTGGCCGCTAAGTCCCTAGGTCGCTAAGAGAGAGATCCAGAGAAACAGCTTTTAGGCAGATCTGTGTTAACAGGGTGCCACAGATACATGTTCTATTCTTTAAGGAAAATCTTTTAAGTAATCTTAGTCTTTCATGAGCCTGCTGTTTTGATTGGTGTCCTTTGATCAGTTCCTGGGGTGCTCTAAAAGTATGCTTCCTGCTGTTTCAATTAAAGGTCCTTGGTATGTTTTTAAAAGTTTAATCACTTCAGTAATCATGACTTTCTTAATCTAACTTTACATAGACTTTTTTTTTCCTTAACTGCAAGTTTTTGGTTTTTTGGGTTTTTTTCCTGCTATTCTACTTTTTGTATCCAAATATCATTACAATTCTTGCTAATCAATTACAACCATGCCACTGTCTGAATCCTAAAGTGCCATCAAAATTTCTTTTCACCAGGTTAATTTGTCCACCAAAATTAAACTCAGCCTCCCTTGAATCATCAGGGAATGTATTGAACATAGTAAATTACTTGTCAGCATATATCAAAAATATCCTGTGGTCAAGTTTCCAATAGATTTCTCATTTCCATCAGAAATTCAATGTGTAATGTAATATTCCATTCAACTTCCATCTTCATCTTGAGATCCCACCAGAAATATCCAGTGAGCTGTGCTTATGACATTTGTGCTTCTCCAAGCCTTTTCTTTTCCAAATTCATCTCATGAAACAGTTCTAAAGGCTTAAGAACTACATTATCATGTTCATGAACAGCAAAAAGACCAATTGTCTAACATCAATTTAATTAGTCGTACAGTTATTTTACTGTTATGACAAAATACCCGACAGTAACAATTTGTAGGGAGGAGTTATTTGCTTTAGCTCATGTCATTGGAGGTTTTAGTCTCTGAGTCTGCAGATTATGGGCCTCCCATTGAGTAGGCAATCATTAAGGCAAGAACACAAAGAAAGAAGCTGCATACCTCAAGGTAGCTAAGAATAAGGAGAAAAAGACAGGGGATCAACTATAAAAAGAATACTGCCAGGAGTCTATTTTCTTCAGTGAGACTACCATTTAAAGTTTCTACCTCCCAAAATAACACAATACATGGACCTTCTGTATGTTTTTCATATTCAAACCTTGACTCTTTTAATCATTTTGCTTGTGTTACAAATATCTCAGTCAATTGTTGCATAGAAAACCTTTTCATTTCTGCTTACTAACAGAAGCAGAAAATGTTAAATTGTTAAATGCTCAGGCATTTGGGAATATAAGTTATGTTCTATGCTGATTTTTAATTACACGGTAATAAATTTGTTTTGAAGTTATAATATTTATTTATTTATTATTTATTTATTTTTTGGTTTTTCGAGATAGGGTTTCTCTGTATAGCCTTGGCTGTCCTGGAACTCACTTTTGTAGACCAGGGTGGCCTCGAACTCAGAAATCTGCCTGCCTCTGCCTCCCGAGTGCTAGGATTAAATATAATATTTATTTTATTAAAGTTATTTGATTTTATTATTAACTTTCTGTACTAGCACTTGTGTTATTGAAGTCACACCTCCATGAAACAGTAATTTTAGAAGTGATGACTTATAAAACTTTTAAAATAATTGACACATAAATACCCAGGATTTGACAATAAATAAAAGCAATAAATATATTTATAAATTTATATATTTGAAACTTATTTTATGGAATTTATTCATTTGAATACAATACAAGGCATTTTATAATTACTATAAGTGAAAAATAAATGTGGATGAGTTTTCTTGATAAAAGGACAAGTGTTCTAACTTACCATCTTCAAATAGGAAAATAAACATTTGACTGGATGCTAAGTCAATATATACTGGGAAATTTTCCCTAGTTATTTGATTGGCTGATAAAGATGACAGGAAGCCAATCACTGTGCAGATATGGAGGCAGTATCTTCCAGGCAGAACAGGAAGGGAAGGAGAGCAGAGAAGGTCAGATGAAAAGGAGGACAGAGAAAAAAGATGGAGGAAGAAGGTGAACAAGAACCACATAGCCTAAAGGAGCCCCAAGTAGCTAGGACAATAGCTAGATAGCATAGATGGGCAATAGAGTAACATAGGGAACATTTGCCCAGTATAGGTGTGCAGCTTGTATTTATATCAATCGTATTTTGTGTTCTTTGTGTGGGCATTTTGTGGTTGGAGATTTACCATTATAAATTTGGTTGGTATATTATCCGTCTCTAGTGTTATCCTTTCACAGTGCTAAAGGGATGTGAGTGAGTGGAGGCTGGCTTTCTGCAGGCCAGCCACAGAGGGTGGATGGATGGCCTGGGAAGTACTAGCAGCAGCCACAGGCCTTTCAGGAAAGGCTGGTTCATTTTTTAATACTACGTACTACAAATATAACTGGGGAGAGTGTCAATAGTGATTGTTTTTACAAAAACATGTAAGACAGTTCACAAAATTCATTTGACAAGAAAGAGAAGCCTAGCTTATTAAATGACTTAGATGATATTAAAAGATTAAAAATCAAGGAAAGGCACATGTTCAAGCCCTGTCTGGTTATATAACATAATTCAGATCATCAAGGGCATTATATCACAACACCCTGTCTCAAAAAGGGGGAGAAGGAAAGGGGGAAATTATATGAAGTCATTTCCTCAAACTTTCATTTATAGGAAGATTTCCAGATACTGATATAAAATAGCAGCTCTATCAGCAACCTAAAAACTTACCTTCTGTCAGACCTAGTTTTCTTAACAGGCTTCTATGAGCACCTTAGAAATCCAAAGAGAGCAAAATTTCATATAATATTAACTTTTAATTTGATCATTTCAATTGTATACTTTTCATTGAAATTGTATAATGATTGAAATTATAAACAAAAATCTTACTCTTACCAAAAATAGGATTTTCTGTTTTAAAAATTCTTTGCTTCTAACAGTAAAAAGTATATTGAAATTCTAATTTATGTAGTGTAGGAGCTTTAGGTTTATTTGGATAGATTTTGTTTGCCAAGTCTCTCTGTCTCTGTCTACATTTCCGACTCCCTCCCCCTCCCTCTCTCTCTCTCTCTCTCTCTCTCTCTCTCATATATAATATATTGTGCATGGTGTGAAGCTATGTGTATGGAGAGAGTGTCAGAAAAGAATTAGAGACAGAAAAGGGCAGGAGAGAGAATAATCAGGTTTAAAATGAAACTTTACAGGGATGAATATAATTTAGTCATTAGCATGAAGGTTTCCTAAGTATACTTCTCCGCTGCATTTAAACCTCATGGCCACAGTTTACTCCTTATGTTTCTGTGTAACACCGAGGAGAAGCCTGAAAGATTGGTCGGTTCTGAGTGATATCTTCAGGAGCTCCAAGTGCGATTGGTTTTAGGCACTATTTAGACAAAACGTCAAGTGAGGGATTAAATGTAACCTTATAACAACATAATTTCCTCCCAAAGGAGTGGGGTCCAAGTAATTAATGTTATCAACAGAAGTGTCCAAGATAGCATTGGAAAAAAAGATAATTGTGGGAAGTATTGAAAGATGTTACAATTGAAAAACATGACTGTTCAGTTCTTGTTCATGTTTCTTACAATCACAGACATTGAAAAACACGACTGTTCAGTTCTTGTTCATGTTTCTTACAATCACAGACATCTGAACAACTCATATTTCTCTTACATGCCTCAAAGAGATCTTGTGTACTGTGTCATACATCACTGGCCTAAATGAGCAAGCTTCCAAATTATCTACTTAAATGATTTATAGTAAACTCCCTAAGAACCAGCTATTTTAAGAATATCAAGAAAGAAAACATAGAGTTCTCTATTAAACTTGTGTTTTGACATATATACTATTAAAAAAGAAAACAGTCTGTCAAAAATATTATGCCTTATTAAGTAAAATATCTGGGAAAATTCAAATGTACAATGTAAAATCTCCTTGAAAACTTCTATAAAGGAACCATCATATTGAGGACAAGTTTACAAACTTCAGAAATGATCAAACTGTCTTTCAAAAATGGTTCCTTCCAAGTCACTCAGGCTCTGATTCTTCCATGACACTTCCACTGTGGCAGGAAAGCAATAACTCTGAAAGCTGCTCCTCTTGATGGATATATTACCAAGACAAAAGGTGAAGTACCACCCCATGTATCCCTAGTGCATGCATAAAGTCCTTTTTATAGTCAGTGTATTATGGTCAAAAGCAAAGAGAAAAGGTGACACAAGTGACTCTGCTAAAACAATGTAGGGCTTTCCATAAATTTTCTCCCAAATATACTAATAAAACCATATGTATAGACTGTTTGTAAAATTGTTTTGACATGTAATCCAGTTGTCCTTCAAGGTTCAGAACTTTTAAGGGCAATTTTGAAAATATATAGTTCATTTGAGTGAAGTTATTCTTTCCAGAAAGAAGATGATAACAGTAATCTATCAATCTGTTTTCCTTTCTCAGGGCTTGCTCAGAAATCTGACTTATAAGCATGATTCTGAGGACCTGAATTGACCTAGCTCTATTAGAAGTTGACTAATTTATGCTACTAAGACCATAAGATTAATATTATATATAATAGGGTATTACCACTGTAGAATAGAATTCATAAACCCTGTTAAAACCAAACCCACAGTATGATTCATTTTAGGTATTAAATTTATTCTTTGTGTTTAAGCATAAGTATGAACTGTATAAATAAAGATGGAGAATCTACAAAGTCCTATAATCTGCACTCAGTCACACTTTTGATAACACATTTTTAAATTCACAAAATGTATCCTTCCATCTAATTTAGTTCAGCAACAAGTTTATTCAACTAGCTTCAGCAGAGCACTGAGCTATGTACCACTCGTTTCAAGGAATGAAGAATTTTACAGCAGGATTATCTAAGATAGATATGTCAACTCATCAAAACCAATAAGGATGTGTTATTAGTAAGTTTGCATAGGAACAGCAAAAGAATATAGTGTTTAAGCTCTCTCTTGAAGTTTTGGCAATACTAACAATGTACACAGATACTAGAATGAATAAAACATAGAAGTGTCTGGGAATAAGTTGAGCCTATGAGATTGTAATAACACTACATATACAGTAATACTATAACACTGTATCCTCTAACACTTCTTCTTAAAATGCCCACTGATATAAACAAACCCAGTACATGGACCACAGTCCACAGAAAAATATAGATACCATTTCTAAGTGTGTTGGTAAGAACATCTCACCAGTCCTGGAAATTGGAGGGACTGTCTGAGCAACACAGAGACTACGTGAGTGGAAGAGAGGCAATGTGGCTATGATCCAATTCCTGTTAAAGTTGTAACCATTTGTGTTGGAATTAGTCAGGCAGCACTAAATTGGGGCTGTAATCCATGTCAATAAAATGTGTTGGCCCATTGGAAAAGAAAATGGCACAGGAGAATACACTGGGCCATGGAAAGATGAAAGAAACTGGTAAAGGATCAAAGGGATAATAGATTCTAAAGTGGATGCATGTGGTTTGAAGTGACTATCCCTAGTGTACAAGCTGAGAAGCAGATAAAGCAGAAGGAATAAGACGTAGAGGGCATATGAGAAGGACAGAAAGGCTCTGGGGAGGGGGGGAATAAATGAGTTCTTTATGAGAGTAAGATGCAGTGTTCATAGAAACTGGAGTCAGACATCTTGGACATAGAATATGTGCAACTTAGAAGCTTACAGTCTTAGTGATGGAAGGTTCAGAGAGGCCTGACACCAAGTGCTTTAAATGGGTCTTTGGGGTTAAAACAGTGAGAAGCAAACAATATGAGCACTGCAATTCCAAATAATGGTAGACAATGCCATTGAAGCAAGCAACTCTGTTTCTAGAAAGAGAAGTGTCAGAACAGAGTCTCTCAGCTGCAAGACTATCAGGAAAGTGATCAAGAAACAGCCTGACCTGAATAGGAATTGCAAAGTTGTAGTCCCATCTTGGGTAATATAAGAAGGCAGAAGATGTGTTATCAAAGTTGTGGTGTCCTTCCCCACCAACATAGTTGGTGCAAATGGCCAGAGCCGTGCTGCACCAAATAGCACCCATTGTGTTGTTAACTAGGCTAAGAGCCCGGTACCCCTGCAGCATGGTTCTGCAAGTCTCCTAGGTTACCCGGCTCCGCCCAGCTTACCAGAGGCCCACCTACGACCAGCCCACCTGCTCAACCTGAGAGATGTCACGAGACTTCAGGGTTCCCGCCAAACTCCAGAACGCCTGCGCAGAAGACTGGGGGCGGGTTTCCCTTCCTTTAATCCCCAAATGCTTGTCTACCATTAAAGAGTCGTTCTAAGCAGAAGCAACCATGTAGCCTCGGAGACCTTCTTTCTTCCCCCCACTCCCTTAGTTTCATTTCAGCTTCGGGCCAATCCTCCAGGAACCCAGTCCACTGCGGGCAGTGGACCCCAACACAAAGTGGTAGAGTGGGTAAAGAAACTTGCCACAAACCTAAAATTTAAAACTACAAGGGTCCACATGGTATAAGGAGAGGTCCAGATCCTGTGAGTAGTCCTCTGATGAGATATACAGGATGTGCACCTGTGCCTGACCACCAAAAGTAAACAGATACATGTAATTTTAAGAGAAAAGACAGAAAAACATCCAAGAAAAAGTTCAATTTAATGATGAACTTATCCTTAATTTAATGAGACAATCACGTGGTAAAGCAAGGATACATGAGGGAGAGCAGCTCTGTGGGCCTGCAGGCCAGAGATGACAGAACACGAGAAAGCAGGACTATATGGTAGGAAAACAGGAGCCTTCCATTAAGGCACAGACTAATGCCCATAGTTCAATAGAGAAACAGAGAACTGAGCAGATCGAAAGACCTTAATGGAGAAGCTTTTAGCAGCATGCGCCCTGTGGGGAAAGTAAACACCTGGTCTTTTAATCTAATAAAGTGCAGATATTAAATAAGTGCAAAGAACAACTACACCATGTTGTAATTTATACCTAATGAATAAATATTACTGTCTTATAACAAAATGTAATGAATATGAACTTTTTATCTGAATTCAAGGTATTTTTTGAATCTGCATCATTATGACACTTAAAAGAAAATTATACTCCAATAGTCACCAAAGGATGTTACAAAAACGAATGTTTTCTGTCTTGATTCATAATCCTTTATATATTTATCAAACCATGTAGAGATTAAATATTTGAACGGCTCACTATATTAATATGAATGTAAAAATATATTTCTAAAATTATCAAAGTAATGGGTATATGGATAAATGCAAGTATATCTTTAAGATTTTACCTCAGCATATGAAAACATTTTTCCTTAAGAAGATAGAAAATAATTTAAGAATGAACATACCTTAAGATGAGATATAGCTAATCAGTTCTACAATAGTACAAATATTTCAAATGAATTGTATTTTGGGAGTAAGTAAACAAGAAAAAGAGTTGAAAGATATTACTTGACTTCAGTTGGAAATTATTTGCATATATGTACATATTCAAAGATCTAACCTACTATACCTACATATATTTAGATATAAGTATTTGTAATATAAATAATACTATAATAATAAATAATAATATAGTGTAATAAATAATACTATAATAATAATGCTATCCTAAAATATTATTGATATATAATAATATTAGCATTTAAAACAATTTTCATGTTTTCCTTTCTTCTAAAACGCACACTGCTTTAACTTATCTATTCCCTCAGTGCATATGACTGAATTCCATGATTAAAATTCAAAAACACATATCTATTTCTTTGCCCTGAGGAATAATCATAATATCACCACATACTTTATATTTTGATGTTTAATGTATTCTGCCTTTTCTGTACGCTATCTTATAGCATTTTTCCTATACAACAGTATTTCAATATTATAACTGGAATTAACTGATTTAGATTTTAATACATATTTGTTGGCATTTTCTTTTAGATTCCCTCATACGTGAGCTGTTTGACTCCTGATAAGAAAAACGATATGCAGCTCTTCACTCTCTTACCTGCACATAGAATGCTTTTAGTGTCCCTTGTTCCTAAACTGCATGTTTCTTTTAACCTGAGTACCTTTTCTTGAAGACCCTTTTCATACGTTGGATATTTACAAATAAGAATGAGTCAATCTCAAGGTGATGTTCTGGAATATATTCTAATACCTCAAGAGGTGTGATGAAAATGCAATCATAGAAAGCAAACAGAGAGAATAATAAAATCAAAACTATTCATGTCAAATTCTATAGGGAACTTTTAAATAAAGAAGGAACAACACAAGAAATGTAGCTTCTGTTTCCCCTGCTGTTATGAGACACCACAATTATCTTGTCTCTGTATTGCTGAAAGCCTGTCTAGATAACAGGAGGCCCAGCATACATGCTGATTCATATATCTGGAAAAAGTCTAGCAAGAAGTGAATAGCACCACAGTGAGACCAAATTTGCCCATCATCTAATTTTGTAAATGAAGCTATATTGTCAGCATACACAAAACACATTTCTGCCATGTCTTTCAAGAGATTTGTCAGCAAACTGAGCAAGAACCAAGTTTCCTCTGTAGCTAAAGCCAAGACTGTCCATTTGTTGCCATCAGCAGATTTTAGAATTTCAGCCAACATAGCTTTCTTCTTTAAAACTATCTTCCACTCAGCCTTATCTCTAAATGTGTTCTCTAGCTGAAGCATTCAAAAATCTCTCTTCACATACACATTTGGTTAAAAGATAGATAGCTAAACTTTACTATGAGGAGTTGCTTTGCTCTAGTCACCAAAAAAGGCCAAACAGACTTGTTTCCTAGGATTGTTCCAGGCCTAATCAAGGAAAAATTATTGATTTTAAATTCTCTCAAGTGGATAAATCATCTTCTAAGGCAGGTCATGATAAACTAAACAAAATAAACACAAAAAACCTTTCCCCTCACTAAATTCATGAAAAACATTTCTAGGAACATAGGAAACTACGATTCCCTTTTCTTTCTCGGTGGTATCAAAATAGAAACAAATTGACTAACATCCCCAAATATCTAGCCTGGTCTGGCAGGGTCCAACCCTTCAAAAGCAAGGATACTACATATGAGACAAACACTAAGCTCTTGAGAATGTATCACACAGCAGGGCACAGAATACATAGTCATAGTGACTGTTTAAAGGACTGAGCTCAGAGTGCACATGAAAGACATATTAGTAGTAAATCTCTAGGCTGAAATTTAATAAACTCCATGTATGAGTCTTCAGCGTCATTCTTACTATAAACCTCTTATTTCTGTGGAATTTGGCAATGAGGATAATAATTTTTCCGTCTCTATGACTTGGGAGGGCAGTGAGTCAAGCATGAGGTAGTGTCATGTTGTACCATCTGTACAGAAAGCTTTGATCCATTTTAGGTACTAAACTCAATCTTTTTTAATTTTATTTTTATTAGATATTTTCTTCATTTACACTTCAAATGCTATCCTAAAAGTCCCCTATATCCCCCTTCCGCCCTGCTCCCCTTCGATGGAGGAGCTAGAGCTAAACTCAATCTTAATAGAAATGTGTGGCTATGTTATAGGTGGGAGAATGGCCTCAATTCGCATCGGAAGATCACTTTCAAATATTTAACTGGAAAAACTAGGGAAATATGGCGTGCTTTTAGCCTGTCCTAGGTAATGGTTCCTACAGGTTATAGTTTCTGATCCCTCAGTCTAGTTTCTTCCTACTGTGATTAATACTCTTCCCCAAATGATTTTTCCTTTAAAGTTGACTGGTCTTAGAATGGACTAATTAACTCAATTGACTGTATGAGCATTTGTCCTAAGGTTTTTGTGGTTCCAATCCATAGGGTAAAGAAATATTCAAGCGCCTCAGCGGGATTATTGTAATTACTGATTAAGCTAAAGAACTGAGCTGAATGACAACTTTGTTCATTTCTTTATCAAACCCAGTATTTCTCTCCAATATTTATTGACATCAATTGACTCTTGTCACCTAAGATTGGTTCCTGGAATGGCTCAATCTTAATCATCTTTAAAGTTTGTCTAATCAATTGCATCTTGGACATGCCTTTGTATTGCATTATTTTATAGATTCCTTTTCAAGTATTTTTCATGAAAATTATTTTTATTTATCATTTTTCTATAGGTACATATATATGATCTTAAGTATGCTTTTTGGAAATTAAATCATTTCTTCTACTAACATTTTGAACATTTGCTTGTAAGTATTTTCATAGTATTAAAGTGGTCACTTGCCAATAAAAACATGGTTGTCATGGAAGTCATATGTAAACTCAGATCTTCAATAAGATGAATAATCTGTAGGGTCTTTTCAAGGTCTTCTTTCACTAAGCCCATTTCAGTGACCAGCTGACACTAGAACAGCATCTAAATATTATCATCTAATAGGTAAACTAGCTGGTTGGATTACTTATACAACATGAATGTGTTTTCTTATTTTTTCTTATTTCAACGACATATTTCAAATTTATATATATATATATATATATATTCCAGTATAAAACAACTTTAATAAAGGAGTTTGAAGGATTATTTATTGGAGTCAGTATCACATAATACTTGATATATTTGGCACTAATTCTAATGCCTAATCCTATGAATATTTATAAATTACATAGATATAATATGATTTTGGAGCCGACAATGTACAAGAGAGCTTCCAAAATTATGTCTGTGTTCAGTAGCTAGATGCCAAAAATGCATTGTGACAAAAGTTTGAGACATGCTGAAAACAATCCTTGCTTTCTAGGACACTGTGAACTAGACAAGAGATTGATGCCCAACCTACAGACACATCTAAGTAAGCTTTCTTCTCAGATGAATGCAATGGAGAATGAACAGTAGTGTTAATCCATGTGATAAAAACACATACATACAACAAGATCCATTCTCCGGATTGAAAATACTGATTGTACCACACAGGTAGTCAAGAAGCTGTAGCTACCAATTGAAAACTACTGAGCCATTGACGAACCCGTGTAAACTCATTAACTTGTCAGGCTTAGAAAATCTAGAAGAAAATAGGAAATTGGGTTTGTGAAACCAAGGTCAACTACATATATAAAACTCATTCATTCTATATCGTTATTTTATTTTCATCAAAATAATTACAGGGTTGAAGAGAGGGCTTGGTGGTTAAGAGTACTGGTTATATTATTTGTGACTATGACTATTGTGAAGGAAGGGTGTTGTTTCCCTAATTTCTTTCTCAGCCTGTTTATCCTTTGTGTAGAGAACGGCCACTGATTTGTTTGAGTTAATTTTATATCCAGCCACTGCACTGAAGCTGTTTATCAGGTTTAAGGGTTCTCTGGTGGAATTTTTTAGGGTCAGTTATATATACTATTATATCATCTGCAAATAGTGACATTTTGATTTCTTCCTTTCCAATTTGCATACCCCTGGTCTCCTTTTGTTTTCTAATTGCTACAGAAAATCAAATAGCCATATTAAAAATGGGGTACAGAGCTAAACAAAGAATTCTCAACTGAGGAATACCGAAGGGCTGAGAAGCACCTGAAAAAAAAAAATGTTCAACATCCTTAATCATAAGGGAAATACAAATCAAAACAATCCTGGGATTCCACCTCACACCAGTCAGAATGGCTAGGACCAAAAATTCAAGTGACAACAGATGCTGGTGAGGATGTGGAGAAAGAGGGACATTCCTCTTCTGGGATCACAAGCACCAGGCATTCAAGTGATACATATAGGCAGAATACCCATACTTATAAAACAGAAATAAAGGTCAAAAAATTTAGCAAAAGATGGCCTTATCAGACCTCCATGGGAGGAGAGGCCCTTGGCCTGTGAAGGCTTGATGCCCTAGTGTAGGGAAATGACAGGACAGGGAAGCAGGGGTGGGTGAGTTTGTGAGCAGGGGCTGAGGGGATGGGATAAGGGGTTTCCAGAGGGGAAACCAGGAAAGAGGATAACATTTAAAATATAAATAAATAAAATATGTAAAAAAAGAATGGTCTAATCACTACAGCTTAGTAAAGTATAGATCTGTCCTCCCTAATCAATCTAAACTGTTCTGGAAGCTACATTATAATTTGTTTGCTGAATGATTCTCAAAGCCCCCTTGTTTAGAACTTTTATTTTAATCAAATTGTTCCCTATTACTTTGCTTAGAAAAATATTAAGCACATTTGACATGTCACTTTTACATGTTCTTGAGGCTAGATAGACCAAGAACCTAGGGCAAAAGCAAATACTAAAAGAGAACAAAACAAACCAAACAAACAAAAAACAACAATTAAAAAAAATGTAGTGATAAAATGGGTCCTAATGATATTCTGCAATACTCAGATCAGTGCCTTGTTCAGCTACCATCTCATTAGAAATGCTTCCTCTGTACCGGATGGGAAAAAACAACACAGGCCAGAAGACAGACATTATGCAGAGTGAGGGTTCTTGGAATTTTCAACAATAAATGGGATGTCTCCATTTAACTCAGGGAACCCCACAAAACAGGAACCAGAAAGAATGCAAGATCCAGAGGGCTTAGAGGATAACAAAAAACAAGGTCCTCTAAATCAACATGTGGAATGTGCATATCAACTCAGATACTTAAGCAGCATTCACAGTGCTTGCACAGGGCTACATCAGCCTCTGAATATATGTTATGGCTGCCAGCAGAGTGTTTTATGGTAATTCTGATTGTGAAAGTGAGTGGTTTTCTGATTCCTGTGCCTTCTCTTGAGCTCTTTTCCTTCTGTTTGTCTTCTCCAACTGGATGGGTTTTGTTTTATCTTACTTTATGTTATTATAATTTATTGCTATTCCTTTTTTTCACATTTTTATTAGATATTTTTTTCATTTACATTTCAAGTGCTAACCCATAAGTCCCCTATACCCTCCCCCGCCCTGCTCCCCTACCCATCCACTCCAACTTCTTGGCCCTGGCATTCCCCTGTACTGGGGCATATAAAGATTGCTAGACCAAGGGCCTTTCTTCCCAAGAATGGCCACCTAGGCCATCTTTTAATACATATGAAGCTAGAGACATGAGCTCTGGGGGTTCTGATTAGTTCATATTGTTGTTCCATCTATAGGACTGAAGACTCCTACAGCTCTTGGGTACTCTCTCTAGCTCCTACATTGGAGACCCTGTGTTTATTGGTATTTCTTACAAGACTGTTCTTTTCTAATAAAAGACAAAAATGGAATGGATCTGGAGGAAGTTGAAAGAGAAGAGGAAGTGGGAGGATTACAGAGAGGGAAAACATAACCAATACATGTGAGAAAAGAATCTATTTTCAATAAAAGGAAAATAAAAGAACTTTTTTAAATGGAAGAAGAGGAGGAGACAGCGGCAGAAGCAGAAAAACAAGAACAAGAAGAAGAGGAAGAGGAAGAGGAAGAAGAGGAAGAAGAAGAGGAAGAAGACATTTGTTGATGAGGATATCATGTGACACCTGTTTCTAGATGATCCAGTGTGGGGCCCTGAAAGGCAGCCTGTTTTGGTTGAATGAGGCTTGCTCCAGAAACCCAGTAGGAAACTCTACAAGGGATGTAACAGTGAGCCACGTTCCCAGAGACAGGTGCCTGACACCACAGAGCCCCTAACTCCATAATTCTGTGACTATAAGTGACACAGATAATGTCCTAGTCTCCTGGCATTCTGGCTAGACTTCACCCCCACAGTTACCTGACAATAGTCAGATATGCTCCTCCTCACAGCTACCCTGCATCTATAAGATAGCTCAGCCAACTATAAAAGGGGCTGCTTGGGAGCTCCTCTCTCTTTAAGCTCTCACCTTTCTTACTCTTAACTCTAGCCCTCCTTTTCTCCCTTCCTTCCTCTTTCTCTCCATGTGTCCATAGCTGACCTCACACTTTCTACTTTCTCTCTTTCTCCCTGCCTTTCTACAATAAAACTAAAACCATAGACTGTCTCTGCTCATCAAGGCCTGCTGTGTTTGAACAATGGGATATACTTTCTCTTAAAGAGCTGCATCTAACCTCCTGCTGGAAGGCCTTCTTGCACTCTGGACTAAGGACTCTCAGCTATGTGGGAACCACCCAGTGCCCCCTTTCCCCCTGCCCTCTCCTCCCTTAGACCCTGGGAATGACTGAGCAGCTCCTGAGCCCCCATTTTGTTCTCAGCTCTTCCATGATGTCCAGCAGTGCCTGGGATGCTCGAGAATGAGAACCTGTTATCTCTGGCCTCAGTGAGGCCCAGAGACTTTGGGCTGCCCCTTGTCTACCACCCTGCAGACAGGGTTCCGTGGCTTCCCACAGCCAGACACCAACCTGGGCCACATGGAAAGCATGAGGTAGTCCTCCCACGTCTGCCCACACAGAGCACCAAACTCTGGCAGGACACAGGTTTTCTCCCACTCCCTTTATTCCCCCATACCCACTGCCCTGAAACTATGATCTATGTTCCACTCAGGAACTCTACATAAAAACTGATCAGTGCATATTCAAAAGATGCAGTGTGCTTTGATTTAAATCTCCCAAATCAAACTCATCTAAAGAAGTGAAGCAATTAAATTAATAGGCACTGTCACTTCATAACAAATTGTTCTGGTCAATTATGTCATTGTGTAAAAAAATTAAAGCATTTTGCTTCACTCAGATCTAACATTTTTTTTAAAAAATGTCACCCCTTGAGCAAAAAGATCCTAATCATCTTCTAAAATCTATTCTATGTACTCACATCTTCCACATCTTCCACAATCAATTAAATCCATAAGGACCACTAAGAGTTTATAAAAGTGTTAGTGAACCTTCTTGATAGAACACATTTGGTATTTAATCAATGAATACTCAGCTTTCTCTGGCTAATTAATAAAATGGAGGCCCAGAATGACCTTATGATCAAATAAAGATCTGATATCTATTAGTGACAAAATTACATGTGTTAGAAATTTGGTATGTAAGGAAGTATGGATTTCTTGCCAGTTTTCTTTCCAGTTACAGTCTTTCATTATCCCTCTATGTTTTATTTCCTTGTTATTGTATGAATAGATTTGTTTCTCACAATGATTACACAAAATGATTGAGAGGGGAATGGGATATTATAGGTGGTCTGGGAAATGTCTACAGGGGAAAGTATTCGGTACTCTGTTAGAGGTGTCTCAGATATTCCCATTTCTTCCATTTACAGTAGTCATCCTGGCTATCTCTATTTTACAGTGAGGAACAGAGTATGTGAGATTTTTTAATGCTCAAGGTCACTTAGATGACAAATTATGCACTTTGGACATAAAAAAAAAAAGTATTGTAAGCTATCGAGTATATGAAACTCAGTATGCTGCTCTCTTTCCCACTCCCTAAAGGGTTATAAACATGCCTATATTTATTTATAACACTGTACTATAAATCCTATGAAATTACATGCGTTCAAAACATAATAATAAAGAAACAGTATAATTTTTAAATAATAATATTTACTCAATAGCAACTGAAAATATCAGACAGATCTCTGAAATGACTGAAAATGGAGTAATTCTTTTTGCCCCAACTTTTGCAGCATTGCTATTGGCAGATTCAGGAGCAGCCCAGTACTCTACTAATGTGAGTTGAATAAATGACTCAGTAAATGATTCTTCATAAAAGCAGAAGAGAAAAATCTAAAGAATACCAATATATGGAAAGAGACCTAACTCAATTATTGGTAAGTAGGCTCAGGAAAAGACCCAAGGAAGGAGAGTACACATGTTATTCCCCAATTTTCTTTCCATTGTTATGATAAAACAATTGATGGAAGGCAATTTAGAGAGGAAAGTTTTTGTACTACTTATACTACCTGTCATATTCCACTGATGTATGTCAGGGCAGGAACCTGGAAGCTGGAACTAAATCAGAGACCACAGAGGAGCACTGCTTACATCCTCACTCCACATTTCTTATGGAGCCAAGACCCACCAGCCTAAGGATGACGCCACCTACAGTGGGCTGTGCCTCTTGCATCAATTAGCAATAAAAAACAAACAAACAAACAAACAAACATATATCAGATAGCCCTCAGGACTGTCTAGTAAGGGCAATTCCTCAATTAAGATGCCTTCTTCTCAGGTGTGCTGGCTATTTTTCTGACAACTTGACAAAAGCTAAAGTCCTCTGACAAAAGGAAACTCCAATTGAGCAAATGCCTTCATAAGATCAAGCTCTAAGCAATCTTGTAGGGTATTTTCTTGTTAGTGATTGAAGTCAGAGGGTCTAGTCCATTGTTGCTGGTACCACCCACTGCTAGTAGTCCTGAGTTATAAAGAATGATCACATCTAAAATACAGAAGGCCTTTCATGGTTTGATGTTACTAATTCCTGTGCTTTAAAATCAATGGGAAACTATGACAACCTAATTAGGAAAGAAAGCTGAGCAAACCAATAAGCAGCTCCACTCCATGGCCTTTGTCTCCACTTTCCTGCCAGGTTTAAATTTTGCCTTAGCTTCACTCAGTGGACTATAACTCAGAATGTGTGAGACAAATAAATTCTTTTTCTCCTCAAATTACTTTTGATTACAGCAACAGCAACCATAACCTAACAAGGATACTAGATTATATATAGATTTATGTTAAGTTGACAAAAACTTGCTATCTGTGGAAAAGAGAAACAGGGTCTATCTGATAAGAGAACAACAATTGCTCCAGGATTCCTAATTACCTGTTTTGTTTTCCTTAAATACTGCTCTGTGGATCGCAGAAGAAAATGAAGATATAACTTTCCAATGAGGAATTTTCTTATGGAATATGACTCACTGATAGTTACAACTCTCTATCTGTCTGAAGAAAATTAGTTCACAAATACTCCTCTCCATAAAGAATAGTCAATCAACAGTTACAAGGTATTCATGTAGCTGGGATTACAAGCCTGTGTCACCACACCCTTTCTAGTACTTCCTTGCTTGCAAATGATCAAACTGGTGTTAGACAGAAGTTATCTGAAGTGAATATAATTATCTTTACTTTGATCTCTCTCTCCCTTTCATTTTTACACATTCACAGAACATACTAGTAACTAAAACCCTCCTCTGTGGAGAGGTCTGAATTTTGTGTTTGTTTGTTTGTTTGTTTGTTTGTTTGTTTTGGCGTGCTTGGTTGGTTAGTTTCATTCAGTCTGGTTATGGTTTTCATCTCCCTTACCTACTTATAAGGCTGGAGACTTCTGTATGGCTCCAGACCAAGAACCTTTTCCAGGTTGTCACTGAGTGAGATGTTAATTATCTAGTTTGCACTTTCTTTTCAGGCTCTCAGCACTAACTGCTCTTCGTTTCTTTGCCAGCTTATTTCTTGGTCTGTTATCCAAACCTCTAAAGCCCTTGTGCTCTCATTCTAATACACAGCTGTAAATTTTTCTGCTCCAAACACAAAGGAAGAGCAATGCAAATGTCATAAGGGTATGGCATCGATCTCCTAGGAGTTAATGAAACACAAGAAAGTGAGGAGGGTGCCTCTGCTCCTTTGTGAAAATGTTGGTGGATCTGATAGTGATTCTCCTCTTAAAGTACTCCAAAGCCTCAGTTAGGCATTGATTCAATTAGGCTGCTACTCATGGAATATTTTGCCTGATGATCTGGTCCCCATTAGATGTTGGAGACTATTAAGCCATGGATGTTTGCCATTCTCAAGGGAACTTACAATGACATGTCAACATGCAGACAGTTTAATAGCTTGTATTAATTTGTTGAATTTTATTGTTTTTTTTATTTTTGTTTTATGTTTTGATGTTTTGAAATGAGATTGTACTACATTTTTCTAAGGTGACCTGGAACTCAGTCTGTAGGCCAGGATAGCCTATACTTTTGCATTTTCCTACCCCAGTTTCCTGAGTACTGCGATTAAAACCATACAGCACCAATCCAGTAGTTTCCACAAGGGTTTTTACTTAATCATCAGCATTTAAAAGCAGTGTTTAACAAAAAAATAGATTAATTAATTAATTAGAAAAGTAATTCAATAAAATATAAGCCATTAATTTGCTTAGAATTTTTTAATCTTAGAATTTGATTTAGCAATTCCTAAGAAAGAAACCTAAGGGAAAGGGCACCCAGCAGTTAAGAGAACTCACTGCTCTTTCAGAAAACCCAAGTTCCATTACTAACACCCACATTGTAACCCGCAGCAAATCCACTTCCAGGGAATCAGACACCGTTTTTTTCTTTATAGACACCTGCTCTCATGTGCGCAGATCCAAACACAGACACATGCAGACACACAGACACATGCCCAAAAAATTTTTACAAATTAACCACTTAGATCATTTTTCAAATTTGTGAAGAAACCTAATGCTTGCATGTGGGATAAGAAGAGGAAAGGGGGGAATTAGGAAAGGAAAGGAGGAAGTAAGAAGAGGAAAGGAGGAGAGAAAGAAAAAGAAGAACAGCAGGAAAGAGTGTAAATGTCAGATGGACAAGAAGGGAAGGGATTATACTCCCATTGTCTCCCAACTCCTAGTTCAATGTTCCTCCAGCTCCCTAGCCTGTGATCCTCCAGCTTCCTAGCCTATGCTCCTGTAGCTCCCTGGCCTGTGCTCCTCCAGCTCCCTGGCCTGTGATCCTCGAGCTTCCTAGTCTGTGCTTTTTTTCTCTGCACCTTCAATGCATTGTTAGACTTTTTAATTCCTTTCCCTGACACCAGGGTTCAGATTTCTTAGCTAGATCATTATATTTGCATTGATTGGGGGAAAGGTGTTGTTTATAACTAGCACAGATTTTCATTCACCCTTGGTTGTTTATTAAAATAGACATCTTCAAAATACTGAAAATTCCCTTACGTACTTTCTTTTATGAACTCAATATAGTTTTCCTAATGGCTTATCAAAGTTTCCATGAGTCTTTTAAAAATCAAATGAGAAATATAGTACTGAGATTTTAAAAATTATATCACAAAGGTTAGATCTTTTTTATATGCTGAAAGCTTTCAGCCTTTTCTTCCATGTGGACAAAATGCATGCTCAATTTTGTTCTTTTTACTTAATGCTACAAAAATAGCTACCATTAGCAGAAATGCATTTCTCTAATTCTGATGTGAATGGTAGTAACATTAAAAGCTCTGTGTTAACAAATCAAAGTTATGTTGAAGAATTCTCAAAACATAGCTAGCCAACAGAGTTGACCAGGCGCTCTCCAAAGTCAAAAGAACACTGGAATTAGATTTAGATTTTTCTGCTTCATTTTTAATGTCAATATTCTTAAATATGCATCATTTTAATGCCTGGTTCATATGAAAAAAATCACTGACATATTTGTTTATAGATGATAAACTATGGACTGTTGCCTCAATCAGACAGTAATTCCTAATCATAGAGTACAATGAACAAGACATGTCTCTAGACCTGCTTCTAAGTTAGAACTTGGAAAAGCAGTTGAAACTTTGTCTTAGTAAAATTGTCTCCGATCCAACCAGATCACTTCAGAGACTTTGCAATAACATATAGACAATAGCTTTACCTGTGAATCATTGACATCATTGAAGGAAGAAGAAAGTGAATGAAAGAATGAATGAATGAATGAATGAATGAATGAAATACAAAATTAGTACAAAGGACAGCATAATCCAGGGTTGCAGAAGGGTGAATGACCTGTTTATCTGAATGAGCCATTTAATTTAGATTTCAAAACCCATTGACAATGTTCAAAATAACATCATAATCTAAACCTAGTAATTGTTATTCCATGTTCAAAAATATCAGAAAGCCCAAGAACAGCAACAAATAAAAAGGAAGTAAAAGAATGTGCTGGTTCGGTAAATATGGACTGGCTAAAATAGCGCCAGACTGTAGGTACACAAATAGATATATACAACTCCTGCCTTTAAGGAGGTTTCTGATTACTCATCAATCATATAAGTTCATGTAGATAAGTAACAACAAAAGGGCATAATATGTAACTACTAATGCAGAATTATTTGAAAGGCTATGGGATTTCAGAAAGTTAGAACAAGGAACTTGGAAGTTACATTTCACCCAGCTCTTCTTAAATGTATGCTGTAGGCTGGTCTTTAGTCAGTATGCCTCAGTGCACCCATATAGGATGTTGAAAGTCACAGATACCTCTATCTATACCAGGTGGTAATTGGCTTCTGCCCTAATGTTCTGCAGGCTGATCCCCTGTATCAGATGTATAAGACTCTTTCTTGGGGCCTGCCACAATAAAGGAACTACAATTCTGATGCCTACTTCCCTAACATTCTGATTCAGCTTATGATCTATGCCCATTTGTTACAAGATAATATTTTACCTTTAAACTAAGTATCTTAAGAAAAAAAAGCATGTTATTGTATGTACAATGGGCAACTACTGGAAACAGTCCTGAAATCTGATTACATAGGACTTGACATGCCAACCTGAGAAGATTTCATTTAGTAATTAGGAGTTGGAGGCTGATAGGGAGCAAAAACAAGAAACCCATGTGTCCCCGAAAAATTCTATTGTAAGAAATGGAATCAGCTTGTCAGTACACAGGCTAGATCATAGAAGGAAAGAAAGGACTCAATTATGAGAGTCACATTTTTTGATTACCTAGTATAATATCCCATTCTACAGACCAGAGATATTGTTTTGTTTTGTTTTGTTTTGTTTTGTTTTGTTTTGTTTTGTTTTGTTTTGTTTTGTTTTGTGTTGTGTTGTGTTGTTTTGTGTTGTTTTGTTTTGTTTTGTTTTGTTTTTGGAGACAGAGTTTTTCTATGTAGCTCCGGCTGTCTTGAAACTCACTCTGTGGACCAGGCTGGCGTCAAACTCAGAAATCTGCCTGCCTCTGCCTCCCAAATGCTGGGATTAAAGGCTTGTGCCACCACTGCCTGGTTCCAGAGATATGTTTAAGGTCACACTGATACAATATTGCAAAAGGAATGCTTCCAAGCACCACAGGAGTGTTTGCTGCTCCTTAGTAAGTAAAGAAGGAAATAAGAAAAACTAGAATTAGGAATTGTAACACGAGAGTTACAGTCCCTTGGTAACTGTAACACAGAGTTAACAGTGTGGCATTTCTAAAGACAGAAACAGCAGAGAAAGTATAAATCAAAGATCTTCCCAGTTTTCAAGTCTGGAAGAGGGGAAGTTCTCAGGATGCGCTAGTTTAGGAATAACAGACTTTGGCCTCAGATCCAACAAAACCCACCAATCACAAGTCAGTCAGATTCTTGAGAAGGCACAAATCATCAGGAGGCAGAGCTGAAGTCTTCAAGAACAATCAGAGGAAAGTTACTGCATACTGGAGCATTTATATCTATGCAGAGATCACAGCTGGAAACACTGGAAACATTTACATATAAAGTTCTATAGCAGGAGTGATCAGGGCAAGTGAAAATCTGAAGGTAAATCCATGTTCAAGCTCCATTTGCCTGTGAAGCATTTACTTCATGTCTACTATAGAAAAAGTGAAAATTTTAAGTTAAAATTTAGAAAGTTTTTCATTTAGATGAAAATGAAAACGAGTATGTTAAAATATTATCAGTTACATGAAGTACTACAGACAAGTGTGGGAACTATAGTCCTCACTGGAAATGGCATCTTACTGCCTGAATTTTCTATGCTTAATATGACTTGATTATATAAATTTATAATAAAATGCATTTTTTAAAACATAAAAAGTCAAAATTTCCTTACATGGTTTTACACATGAAAATCTCTAAAGAATCTACCAGGAAATGCATAGTGCTGATAAACATATTAAGCAAGGTAGCAAGATACATGTTATTTACACAAAAATGAGTGGCCTCCCTATATACAAACAACAAACATACCGAGAAAGAAGTCTTGGAAAGAGTATCATTTAAAATGGCTTCAGTTTTTTGAAATAAATATTATCAAGGAAACATAAGGATAGATTAGTAAAAATTTTAAGGCATTATAAATAGGAACTAAAGATAGTACCAGGAAAGATCTCCCAAACTCACTGATTAGTGGGATTAATATTGTGCTAATAACCATCCTACTAAAGATGACCTGCACAATAGGCATGATTCCTATAGAAATAGGGAAGCCCAAAAGACCAGGATAAACTGAATAGTCCTAAAAGGTAATAGACCTGTAAAGATACCACCATACCAGATATTGAGTAATATTATAAAACAATAACAATTCAAACATCATGGTACTGGCATAAAACAGGCATATTGATCAATGGGATTGAACTAAGGACACACATAAAACTGCACATTCCTATAACTACCTACTAATAGACAACGAGGCCAATGTCAATAGTACCTCCTAGAAAGAAGACAGCATCCTCAACAAATGGTACTAGTCAAACTTTTTATCTCTATGTAGAAGAAACAAAAAGCAACTCCAAATGAATCAAGAACCTCAGCATAAGACCTGAACCTAATAAAGGACAAATTATGGAGTACACTTGAACTTGGTGGCACAGGAAATGCATTTTCAGAACAGGACCCTGATAAACACACACACACACACACACACACACACACACACACACACACGGCAAAAAGTTAAATTGTATTCACCCTAAGTAGGATGAAAATGTCTCTTCAAGAAATCACAAGCTAAAAATTAGTGCTAAGAATAGATTATCTCTTTTGAAGTTATTGGACAATGAGTTTCCTTAGTTTTCTAAACTTTACGGGCTATTGACAATATATGGTTGTCGTGCACAATGCCAGGAGAGAAAAGTAACCATTAGTCCTACCCAGCTGTGAAATCTATGTGCTACAATAACTGACCTAGCACAGTACTTGCACAAGCTCAAGGCACACTAGTCCCGAGCATGGAGAGGAGGCATAAAGCCCTCCATTGGCCAAGAGGCTATTGCCAATTACTAGCTTCTGAAAGAGAGAGAGTCAGTTCTATTTAAGTGTGTAGCCTCTGGTAAGTCAACCACATGCCAGTAGAAGGACACACATCTATCTATACATATCTATACATATGTGTGCAGCACAAAAAAAATGTGTGTGTTTATGTGTGTGTGTCAATAGGTGTGTGAATTTATGTTTGAGTATCTTAGTCTTCAACTTGATTTTATTGATCAATGTGGCTGTTTTTATGCCAATATGCTATTTTTATTACTATAGTTCTGTAGTAACTTGAAACCAGGGATAGTGACACCTCCAGCAGCACTACAATTTATCGGGATTGTTTTAGCTATAACAGTGTGTGTTTGTGTGTTTGTGTGTGTGTGTGTATGTGTGTGTGTATGTGTGTGTGTTTATGTGTTGCTATATGAAATTGAAAATTGTCTACTCAAGATCTGTCAGATCTAATTGTGTCAGAATTGATGGAGGAGAAAATGCACACACACACATACACACACACACACACACACACACACACACACACACACAAATGTGAGTAGAGAAGTGTTGGATATGGAAAGAATTGATGGATGTGAGATGAATTTTAACAAAACATATGAAATTAAGAAAGATCTAATAAAAATATTTTTATTGGCATACAACAGAACTGTACAATATTAATGTAACAAACCTTTCTACAGTCTTAATTACACAGAATATTCCTACTAATTTTATGCTTGTTCCCCCCAAATTGGATAGAATAAGATTTACAGTGCTTTCTGACTATGTAAGACAGGCTACTGAAAACGAGTCCCCCATTTCTTTTCACACATGGTAACTATGTATGCTGCACAGTCTTCAGAGGAGGAAACCCGCTGTGAAGATTCTCCTCTAACTCTTAGGCACTCTCTCCTCCACAGCTCCCTGCACTCCAGATGTGGAAAAACTTTACATAGGAAGAGATCTGTAGTATCCGAAATGTCAAGAGTTTTAATGAATACTTCATTAAAAATGAAACACCTGCCCCAGATTGTAAGAAAGAACCTAATTCTCTACAAATGCCAAGACCATTGTATTCATAGACTTGTGATCTACTCTACAAAATGTGGATAATGAGCTGTATAAGTCAGAATTTGTTCAATTTAGTTTGGCCCGAGCTTGCTCACCTCTGCTCCTACTGGGATTGAATCTCAACTGAATGTCAACCCAGAGAAAAGATGTCTGCTCTGCAGAAGCACAGACTTTCTGGGATTCACAAACTCATCATTCCACATCCACTGGACTGCTCTCATTTTCTCCCAATACCCTGCATCTAAGCAATTCCTCTTTCTCATCTTCTGACCCCTGTCAAAATGGGGGAGGGAGAAATCACCTTAAATAAGTCAGCAATGACCAATAAAGAGCCTCAGGAATTCCATTGCATTTCCATTTTCTCTTTTTTTTTGTACATATTCACTTGTGCATACATGTATTTTTCATACATACCCGTGATATATGTACATAAGTATACATGTAATATACCTTACAGAAGCTTTGCAATTTTATGAGGTCCCATTTGTCCATTCTCAACCTTACTACACGAGCCAATGCTCTTCTGTTGAGGAATTTTTCCCCTGTGCCCATACCTTCGAGGCTTTTCTCCACTTTCTCCTCTATAAGTTTCAGTGTGTCTGGTTTTATGTGGACTTGAGCTTTGTACAAGGAGATTAAACTGGATCAATTTGCATTCTTCTACAT
The DNA here is from genome assembly GCA_902729485.2 of Mus minutoides. Taxonomy (NCBI): domain Eukaryota; kingdom Metazoa; phylum Chordata; class Mammalia; order Rodentia; family Muridae; genus Mus; species Mus minutoides. The sequence continues at coordinate 38,845 of LR750031.1, read as the reverse complement.
GATAACCACCAGTTGTGCCAGCACCATTTGTTGAAAATGCTGTCTTTTTTCTACTGGATGATTTTAGCTCCCTTGTCAAAGATCAAGTGACCATAGATGTGTGGGTTCATTTCTGGGTCTTCAGTTCTATTCCATTGATCTACCTGTCTGCCGCTGTACCAGTACGATGCAATTTTTAATCACAATTGCTCTGTAGTACAGCTTGAGGTCAGGCATGGTGATTCCACCAGAGGTTCTTTTATTGTTGAGAAGTGTTTTTGATATCCTAGGTTTTTTGTTATTCCAGATGAATTTGCAAATTACCCTTTCTACCTTCATAAGCATGAGAGATCTTTACATCTTCTGAGATCTTCGATTTCTTTCTTCAGAGACTTGAAGTTCTTGTCATACAGATCTTTCACTTCCTTAGTTAGAGTCACACCAAGATATTTTATAGTATTTGTGACTATTGTGAAGGTGTTGTTTCCCTAATTTCTTTCTCAGCTTGTTTATCCTTTGTGTAGAGAAAAAGGCCACTGATTTGTTTGAGTTAATTTTATATCCAGCTACTGCACTGAAGCTGTTTATCAGGTTTAGGAGTTCTCTGGTGGAATTTTTAGGGTCACTTATATATACTATCATATCATCAGCAAATAGTGATATTTTGAATTCTTCCTTTCCAATTTGTATCCCCTTGATATCCTTTTGTTGTCTAATTCTCTGGCTAGGACTTCAAGTACTATATTGAATAGGTAGGGAGAAAGTGGGCAGCTTTGTCTAGTCCCTGATTTTAATGGAATTGCTTCAAGTTTCTCTCCACTGCCACATCATCTACACACGGGTGATCATGCCAATTCTCTCCCTGCCTTTTTCTTTTCTTTTTTTACTCCTCTCTTTGTTTTCTCCAAATATCTGCAATCTCCACAAGTATCCATGTCCTCTTCCATTCCAGCATCCATGTTAACAATCAGTGGGATTGTTACCTATATCTGGATAACCTTACTCAGATTTGTATTTACTAATGCATGGACATAAAACATACATAGCACACATTATACAATGACATATAATACAGGGGTTTTGTTACTGTTGAACAAAAATGTTGAATAAAAATTATATTATTTATACTTTATTTCCCACTTAACTCTATGGACAATTAATTTTGGAAATTATTCCAACTCGTTTGATGTAATCCTAATACTTTCATTATAATGTATATTTTGTGAATATACTATAATGTATTCTTTGAATATCTTCCTAATGAAATTTATTTTTTGCTACAACAAACACCACTGAAACAAAATGTTCATTCACTTATGTTTTCAGAGATAGTAATTCTATTTTCATGAGATAAGATCTAGTAAGTATATTGCTTGTGTGTATATATAATTATTTTTGATAGATACTGACAGATTGCTTTCCAAAGAGCTTATATTGCTTCATATTTCCATCCAGAATATAGGAAAGCACTCTTTGCCCTACTCTGCAGACAATAGTGTATCTGATAGCTCTCTTTCAGACCAGCTAATGAGTGTGAAATGATATATTACTTGCTTTCAATTGCCTTTCTCTGGCTGTTAGGAAACTGTATGGATATTTTCATATGTACATTGACCAAATGCTGTGAAAAAATGAGGAAAATACAATTCTTTTCTATCTTTAAAGAATACACTCTAATGTGTATAATTTTTTCCTTTTCTTTTTTTTATTAGATATTTTATTTATTTACATTTCAAATGTTATCCCCTTTCCTACTTTCCTCTCTGAAAATCCCCCATGCTCCCCAACTCATCAATTTCTGCTTCCTGGCCCTGGCATTTTCCAATACTGGGGCATAGAACCATCACAAAACCAAGGGCCTCTCCTCCCACTGATGACCAAGTAAGCTATCCTGTGCTACATATGTACCTAGAGACAGGTGTCCCACCAAGTGTTTTCTTCGATTGGTGATTTAGTCCCAGGGAGCTCTGGAGGTACTGGTTAGTTGATACTGTTGTTCCTCCTATAGGGCTACAAACCCCTTCAGCTTCTTGGGTATTTTCTCTAGCTCTTTATTGTTCTAATATGTTCATAGCAGCCTTATTTATAATAGCCAGAAGCTGGACAGAACCCAGATGTCCCTCAACAGAGGAAAGGATACAGAAAACGTGGTACCTTTATACAATGGAGTACTACTCAGCAATTAAAAACAATGAATTCATGAAATTCTTAGGCAAATGGATGTATTTGAAGGATATCATCCTGAGTGAGGTAACCCAATCACAAAAGAACACATATGATATGCACTCACTGATAAGTGCGTATTAGCCTAGAAACTTAGAATACCCAAGATACAATTTGCAAAACACATGAATCTCAAGATGTAGGAAGACCAAAGTGTGAATACTTTGTTCCTTCTTAGAATGAGGAACAAAATTCCCATGGAAGGAGTTACAGAGACAAAGTTCGGAGCAGCGACTGAAGGAATGACCAACCAGAAACTGCCCTACCTGGGGATCCATCCCATAAACAACCACAAAACCCAGACACTATTGCAGATGCCAACAAGATTTTGCTGACAGGGGCCTGATATAGCTGTCTCTTGTGAGGCTCTGCCAGTATCTGGCAAATACAGAAATGGATGCTCACAGTCATCCATTCAACTGAGCATAGGATCCCCAAAGAGGAGCTAGAGAAAGTACCCAAAGAGCTGAAGGGTTTTTTTCCCTTTTCTTAATGGCATTAGTAAGCACCTTTAACTCACTATTTACCCTCCAGTCAAATTCTTATGTAAGTAAACAAGAGGGAGATCATGCCTGGTTCTGTAAACAGAGCAAACTAATCAGTCCTAGTATAATCAATACAACAACTAATTTACTAACTCGGTATCACCCCTAACAACAATATACAAACATTTGTCCTTATACCAACAGATAAGTGTAATCTTCAACCATCATCAAGGAAACTTCTCTTTGCAACAGATGGAGGCTACTACAGAAAACTCTAACCAATTAAAAAACAGAGTTGTAAAGCCTAGTCCCAATAAATACATCTGCAAACCACTCCTGCACGTAAGGCTCAGGGAACATTGTAGAGAAGGAGGCAGAAAGATTGTATGAGCTAGAATATCAGGGAGTTTGTTTTCATAGTTTATCTCCTAGTAATATCAGAAGTTATACCCATAAAGCCTGACCAATAGGACTTTATACATTTTAAAGGTGAATAATATTCTACTATGTATATATGCTGTTATTTTTTCACCTGTCTATTTGAAATAATACTGCAATGAACATGAAAATATAAATATCCCTTTAAAATCCTGATTTTAATACTTCTAAATGAATTGTCAGAAACAAGATTGGCAACTATAAGGGGTTAAGATCAAACATATACAAAGAACACCTACAACTCAACAACAAGAAGAATAGTCTTATTTTAGCATTGTAATATGCACAATGAATAGACAGTTCTCCAAAGAATACATAGAAATGGTCAACAGATATATAAAAAAGGGATTTTTTCAACATTATATATCAATAAGAAAATACAAATTAAAACTACAATGTGATACCACCTCACACATAGCAGATTATTATTTTTAAATGTTTTTAAATCATAGTAAAGATATGGGAAAATTGTAACCATTATATACTGTTGCTGGATTATAAAATGACATGTCTAGGAAAGAAAATGGTTGAGGGCTCATAAAATCCCATATACTTCCACAATCCTGCATGTCAACTTTGTAAATGAAAGAACACTGAGGTATTATGGCCATGTGAATGTTTGTAAAAAATCTCGCAGTAAAAAAAAAAAAAATGCACAAAAAGTGAACAGAGAATTCTAAATGATGTCTATACATATTTACTCATAACTGTTTCTCCTGGTTGATATTGAGTTACTTGAGGAAAACTTTTATATGGCATCAAAATTATGTCATTTGATTTTTAAATGGTAAAAAATATTGGTGAGGAAGGGATTAAGTTTGTATTCAGAAATGACTTCTATTCAAGTGTGGGAGTAGAAGAAACAGGAGAGCCTATGAATATACTCAGTGAAATTTTTAACTTGAAGTATTCCTCTAAAAGGTCTGAACAAGAAGGGAGGACTTCATCAGGTAGGTCATAAAACTGCTCAACATTGTAGAATCACAGCTGTAATGAGGCTCAATTTAGCTTCCCTAAGGAGGGGATTCTGGCCACAGCCTTTGTTAAGTGCTGTAATGTGTACAGAATAAAATGAATTATTCATGTAATACTTGAGCATACTCTGGGAATTTCTGAAGGACTTCAGGAGAGGAAAAAAAAATATGATTTGTCTTTCAAGCAATGAGAAGAATCTGGATCTTGGATTCAAGTAAATAATACCACCCAAGGGCAGTCTGCATTGACTTCATAACCTTTAGAATTCCCTCCTACATTAAAGCAGGGAAATCTATCTCAATCACTGGAATAGAAGCCTCTGCTCATTATTTGAACACTCTGCTGAATTCTTAGAAATGGGGCATCCACTCTTAATCCCTGACATGCTTTTGAGTTGCCTTTTACTAAGTTCACAATTACTGCTATTTGTATGTGCGAGTCATTTCTCCTGAAGCAAGGCTAGAATTACACCTGGAAATGTATTTTAAATTGAATAATATAGGCAACCTTTTTCATGTCATAAAAAGTGTTATCTGTATTAAAAGGATAAATTGTTACAAAGTACCCTTCCTCTTTCTGTATATATTCGGATTCTAATGCCATTATAAATATTCTGACAGTTTCTTAACTTGTAACCAGTATTGGGGAGGATATCTAAATGAGAATCAGTACTCATTTCCTTGAATTTTCGTTAAATTCCTACTTTTATGAGACCATTCAAGAGAAGATTATTTCTTTTGGAGACAGTGACTCAGTAATGATTTAGAAAAAGTTAGGCTTTGTTCAAGCTACATGATGTGTGCTTAAATGCTGGTTTGAGAAATGTTGTCTAGTAAGAATTTAAAAATATGAACCTATAATCATTGTGACTTCAAAAATAATGCTTAGAGTTGCTCAAATCTTCAAGAATTGTGAGCTTTGGTGAATGGAAGAGTATTAAGAACATCTTGGGGATTGGTGAGATGGCTCAGCGGGTAAGAGCACCTGACTGCTCTTCTGAAGGTGATGAGTTCAAATCCCAGCAACCACATGGTGGCTTTACAACCACCCGTAATGAGATCTGATGCCCTCCTCTATTGCGTCTGAAGTCAGCTATAGTGTACTTATGAATAATAATAAATGAATCCTTGGACCTGAGAGAGCAGGGACTGAGCAAGTGGGACCGACCAGAGCAAGCAAGTGGGACCGACCAGAGCGAGCAAGTGGGACCGACCAGAGCGAGCGGGGCCAGCCGGAGTGAGCAGGGCCGACCAGAGCAAGCAGGTTTGACCGGAACAAGGAAAAAAAAAAAGAACATCTCTTTTTTTTTTTTTTCCTTTAGGAGTATTAGGGGAACAATCAACATAAGTTAAAAGACATAACTCCCCTTCAGACCCATTGAACCCTATTGCCTCGGCTTCCTTCAAGGACTAAACCCCACTATAACCCACTGGACTACAAAAAGCAATAGCATCATCCACCCCATACTAAATGCCTTATAAAATGAAGACATTTTTAGAATGAAGTCTGTTCTGAATCCTTGCCCTCTGCCAAACAAATGGGGCTCATTGGTACAGAAAGTAGCAGCAGTTGGGTAGCTGGTCAAATCAGATGGTAGAGGCTGACCAAACCTCATTTCAGTACTCTAATTGTAGTGTTCTTAGACATGGACTTGCTCCTCTTTATTATTCCAGCATGTCCCTGAGGCGAATAGAATTCAACAGGAATAGAATGATGGAGCACAAAGGAAGGAAGAACAAAAAGTATGCATGTGACGACACTAGCAGCAGAGCACTTTCTCTGTTTTATCCAAAAGCCAGAATACGTGCATAGAGAAGAACAGAGAACAGTGGCTCCACAGCCAGAAAAAAAAAAAAAAAAAAAAAAAAAAAAAAAAAACCTACTGATGTTCCGAGTCTGATAACTTACCCAAAGAGAAATATGAAGTGAATCGCTTGTCTTCCTGAAGTCTTAGTCTCCTCACACTCTAAATTGACAAAAAAGCAATTACCCTGAATGTGAGTTGAAATAATGTTTTAAAACTCCATATTACCTGGCCTGTGAGATACTTGAGAAAGTATAATCATCACCATTATTAAATTTATCATCAGTGTTATCATTTTGATAATGGCCTGTGCTCTAGAGACCAGATAATGCGTGCACTTTTTTTGTATTTTCTGCATGAAAGAAGTAAACCATAATTTGAAAGGTGTTTATTTAGGATTTATTTTTAAAATGGCTCTCATATTGCTAAGGGTGATAATCTTGCTACATGGAATAAAATGTAGGCAACACTCATTCTTGTTGCAGCAGAGACTCTATAAAACCTCAAAACCAAACAGTAGTGAAGTGCAGAGCACAGGACAGTATCAAAACTATAAAACAATTTCCAAGATCTTGAGATTTGGGACATTTGGAGAAAGTTACCTTTCTGAACTTTGATTTCCTTGGATGTAAAATGAAGCTAATTGCAACTACTTTTGCACAGTTATGATATAAAAAATTAAATACTGCCCAAATGTTATTTAATTATACAATAAAGCAGTGCATGTTGCAATGACACTATTTTATTATCCTTATAATCCACCAAACCAGCCATATCTGTGTGTTGATTTAGGGCCTAAAATATGTTCTCTGCATCTGCCGCAGCCATACTTGTATGCCATCAGAGATCGTCCAAGTGCACAACTTGGCATCTGCACTAGCCTGTTTGCCACTGTTGAATTAAGCTACTGACTTACAAAAGAGGGAAAGAACAAGATTCAGAAAGGATGATGTTGGGCATAAGTAAGTGAGAAGCAGGGTAAAGGAAGGTGGAGGCAACCTAGGAATAGATGCAGATAGGACATGTGCCTACCTTAAGAAAGACGGAAAAGGAGGCAGCTATATAGATGTCTCCTGTGAGGCTCTGCCAGTGACTGGCAAATACAGAAGTGGATGCTCACAGTCATCTATTGGATGAAACACAGGGTCCCCAATGAAGGAGCTAGACAAAGTACCCAAGGAGCTAAAGGGGTCTGCAGCACTATAGGAGGAACAACAATATGAACTAACCAGTACCCCCATAGCTCCCTGGGACTAAACCACCAATCAAAGAAAACACATGGTGGGACTCCTGTCTCTATGTACATATGTAGCATCATTCTGACTCTAAAGGAAGGGAAATGGAATTTAGCATGAGTAAAGGAGATCAATTCCTTTCAGCTTCCTAAATATCATTTTGCAAATGCTTTTGAAAATGGGTTTTCCCACTTAATTGACATTGAGCATAGAATTCTGTCATGATGCTTTAGAGAAGTAGGAACAACTAGATTAATTGCTGAAAAAGGATTCTCACTAAGAATAAACTGGTACTTCTTTCTATTAGCGTCTATCACCTGCACCATTATTAACCTCAAAGGTTATCTCAAAGCAGCTCTTAGATAGACCAAGTGAGCTGATATGATTACGACCAATCCTGAAGAAAGGAACTGAAGAAAAGAGACAATCATTTGCAAAGCATAGAGCCTTATAATTCTATAGAGTAATATTTTTAATCATGGATCCTCAAATCTAAGATTTTGCAAATGTCAGTGGAAGAAGCAATCTTCACTCCATCCCTCCATGCATAATCTAGCAGCATCCATAAAAGGGCTGTTACACTCTGAACATATCAGTTTGTAAAAACGGATCATTTATCTACAACAAAAGTACCCCTGCACATCTGTGGAAATTCTCAGCTTATTTTAGCATGGATAATAGAAGGAGAAACATGTTGTAAACTATTGCCTATTACCTCCAGAATCACTCCAGCAATACCAGAGCCAAGTAGCACAGAAAAGTCCTAATGCACTATGCAATTCAGCTGCAGCTCATCACTGCCAATATAATTACAGGTGCCTGCCTGCCTTCATCCTCTCAGATCTGTGGATAAAAGCCCAAGGCTGAATTTGTATCTCAGCTGCACAGAAGCTGAAGCTAGTAGTCAATAAACACATAGAACAGAACCTGACAGGCAGGCTCTTGCAGAATACAGAGCTACTTGCTGTTCAAAAGCTCCTTCAACCCCAAATTTTCAGAAGCACACACAAAAAAAGTAAATAAATAAAAAATAAAGAGGGAATTTAGATTTTTTCCAAAAAGAAGCGATTTTGTTTTGTATAATACTAGAACAAACACAGAAGCCAGTGGAGATATTTTTTATTTCTCAAGAAAGAGCTGATACTCAAGGTTTGAGTAACTTGTTTCAAAAATGATAGAACTGGTCCCAGAAGCACAATTTTCTAGCCACACTTTCTGAAGATTTTCTAGAATACTCTAACAACTTCTGACAAAGTAGATTACTGACAGTTGTGCATTCTCTAATTTGAAAATGTTTCTGGAGAGCTAATACATGGGACAATAATCGAACGAGAATTCTGTAGTTCTATGACTTAAGAGAGAATACAGAGGATATGTTTGTGTACCAGAAAAATCAGGAAATACTAAGCTTGAAAGAAAACTGAAAGGATTAAAAGAATTCCTAATAAATACAGAGGAGTGGACATTCAGAAGGCACAGTGTGCCTGGCAACATCTCTCAAGAATTCCTGCCTTATTGAAACAGGACGGCAAACATCTGTGCTGAGATTGTAGATTCTACAGGAACTACATGTAAATTCACCTTCTTCCACATGATCAGGTTGGCCATGGCAGCTCTATTGGATTCACAATGAATGCACTTCTGTGGGCAAACTGAGACCCGGGTTGCAATCTCCTCTCCACAATGGTAAGTACTCGCCAGTCTCAAACATTGACTAATACATTGCATTTTGTGTCAATTTACTAGACCCTTGTGAAGCTTTAATACCCCCAACTTTTAAAAATAAAATCTCAAGTTAATTGAACAAATAGTTTCTCTATTTAAAAGAAGAATTCCTAAAGGGGGGGGGGGAGAGAACTGAGTAAACTCACCAAGCAAGAAACCCTGAGGAATTACCCATTTCAAAATGTTAATTGTTATGTGGAAGTGGCTTTTGAAGTTCAATTTAATTTCCTGAAAACCTCAAACAACTCTATTTCCCTACAGAAAATAATTAAGCATCAAGGATAATAGTGTGATTAGCAAGTAAGCATGGAATTTGCTCAGCAAATCAGAAATGGAAGACTCCTGTTCGCAGTACCATGCCACTCCTTGCCCCATCCTATCAGAGCCAACACTAAGCAAGAATGGAGAAGTAGGCTGCACTCCAAAGGACCAGTCTGGCATACACTTGGATTACAGACATTGCTTTATCTGCCTCAAAAAGGATTCTATCTCTCCTTTGGTGGTAGAGAAACTCTGATATCTATATGTCACTATTTATGTCCCTACATAAAGCCTTGTCTCTTGGTATCTGACATGGCCTGAAGGTTCATGTATTTAGGGTTTGACTGCCACCATATGGGCTTTTGGAAAGTGGCTGTATCCTGACATCTCTAGTGTAATCAATGGATTAATCTCTTGGTAGTTTCATGAATTTGTGATATTACTGAGAAGTTGTGAAGATCAGGAGTTGAGATTTAGGTGAACGATGTGGGTCTTTGTGAGCTTCTCTCTCTCTCTCTCTCTCTTTCTCTCTCTCTCTCTCTCTCTCTCCCTCTGCTGCACCTTTCTATGAAGCCAAACAATGGGCATGTGCTCTACTATGCCCATTCTCCCATGATGTACTTCTTATCCAAAAGTACATGGAAATAGGGCCAGAAGACCTTGGATGAAATTTTCTGCAGCTACACACCAAAATCACATTTAAGAAAAATTTTGAAATTTGTTTCTCTCAGGTATTTCTCACTGCAACAACAACAACAAATAGACTAACACACACACACACACAAACACACATGCACACACACACCACAATACCAGGAATGAGGTCATGACGTTACTATCCTTGACAATGTAATTAAGAAGCATTTAGAAATAGCTTGTGGGATGAATTTAGGAAAGAGTGAAGAAGTGAGTAAGAGAAACCCAGAATACTGATTTAAAAAAATAATATGAATAGTATGTTACTCTGACGAAAGTTACTTAAGGGAGCAAGGGTTTCCTCTTAGCTCACAGTTCCCTGTAACATTTCATCATAGTAGGAAACTCACAATGACAGGAGCTTGAAGGACATAATAACAGAAGATCCTTATTGAGCCACAGAAAGGAATGAATATATGAATTCAGTACAGCTCCCATCTCTACTTATATAGTTTATAATGCTAGCCACAAAATGCACTATGGTAGTAGGTCTTTCCACCTCAATTAATGTAATCAAGACAACTGCCCCCAGGCATGCTCACAGACCCATCTCTTTTTTTTTTTTTTTTTCTTTTTTTATTAGATATTTTCTTTATTTACATTTCAAATGCAATCCCGAAAGTTCCCTATACCCTCCTCCCACCTTATTCCCCTACCCACCCACTCCCACTTCTTGGCCCTGGCGTTCCCCTGTACAGGGGCATATAAAGTTTGCAAGACCAAGGGGCCTGTCTTCCCAATGATAGCCGACTAGGCGATCTTCTGCTACATATGCAGCTAGAGACTCGAGCTCTGGGGGTACTGATTACTTCATATTGTTGGTCCACCTGTAGAGTTGCAGACCCCTTCAGCTCCTTGGGTACTTTCTCTAGCTCGCCTTGTGTTCCATCCTATAGATGACTGTGAGGATCCACTACTGTATTTACCAGGCACTGGCATAGCCCATCTCTTAATCGATTCTAGATCTTGTCATGTTAACAATTATGCTACCTATCATAGCTGGTGAGCAACACACTCCCGAGATTTCAGGAAGGAGTGAGGATCCTATGGGTATTGTACCAGAGACCATGTAAGTTTTAAACTGTCAAATAAGCTATTTACATTTTATCCATCCCCTAAGATGGAATGAATGAATAAACTGGAAGAAAATGAATTAATAAATTTGGCAAAGAAAATTTCCAGAAAGTTCACCCTTCAGGCTGTTACATAGTTATTACAATCTGCTTTTACAGTGCTAAGAGTGAGAATCAAGAGCTGAAAGCATTTCAGAAATATGAAACTTTGCAGTGTGATTAAATTGCCCAGTATAAAGACATGGCAAAGGACAATACTATTGACCAAGAAATTAAAACAATTGAAGAAAGCCAAGCACTGGAATACTTTGCTGTGAGAAAAAAAGCAAAAATGCTTTGAGGATACCCCAAGAATCAATGACCAACTTATCACACTGCCAAGGATGAAAGTGTAGACACATTTGACAACTTCTTACAAGAGAGCACTTCTGCACAGAGCTTCTCCTGAGTTGTCCAAGTGTGCAAATGGATACTGCCATCTCATGAGCTGTCAGTGGAGACCTTATCATTATTTATGTGATGCTGACTTTGGAAACATATGAAGTGTAAGAGTTAAGGGATCATGAAGAGTCCCATTCAGACTGCAAGGAAAAGCCTTGAGAGGCCAGGAAATACGTAGCAGGATCAGCTTCCAATGGATACACCTTCTATGGAGGCAATGGACAGTACTATATGAGCGAAGCTAAATATGAAATAGAAACCCCAAGAAGTGAAAGATGTTAGAGAAACCAACTGCCTGCCAAGAACAGGCCAAGGAACAAAGGTTGGGGAAGGTAAAAGTCAAGGCTACACATAGTATGAGGCTGCCCCATTTGTAGTGTCTGACATCGCATATTTAGTTAAATGTTTTTAAATGAATTATCAAGAATTTGAAACAATAAAATCTAAGTTGAAATATTGATTGCTTGAACAAACTCAAGTATGAAATCATATGCATATGTATCTAACAGTATGATTTCTAAGTACTAAAGAATAAATGTCTCCAAATATAAATAAATATTGTTAAATTATATTAAAGCAAATGTCTAAGGTAAAAGTTAGCAAGTGGTTATTACAAGCTTCTTTTGTGGAAAGTTGAAAAGAAAAATGTCTCACAACCATACATCATCTTAGACAACATTTATAAAACAAAACCTTTTTAGGATTCCTTTGGACTATGGGGTGGTATGTATAAAGGTTCTTTATGCTCAGGTTTAAAGGATGAGTTGTGCCTTCAGACACTTGCTGACAGATCAACACTATCTTCTATGAGTGACATAATATCCAATTCCCAGCTGTTTTCTGTCAAGTGTACTCATTATTTTGCGTAACTTAGATGTAACTATCAACTATCAACTATCAACCCAAACTGCCAAATATAAATAAATACAGGGAAACTAATTTAAAAATTATAAAATCCATTTAATTCAGAAAATTATTTACCTACCTAGAAAGGTTTGTCTTGTTAAGCATAGTTACTTAGAGGGAACACGAAAAGAAGAAAGGAAAGGCCTATGCCATAAAGCTATGGAATTTGTATAAAATACTGAGAAATAAATTCAACCAGAAATGTAAAAAAAAAAAAAAAAAAAATTAGCACTGCAAATTCTCAAGTACTGTAGGAAAGAAACTAAAGAAAAAAATAGAAAAATGTCACAAGTCCATGAAAAAGTTAAGTCATCTTCAACCACAGAAACCACATCATTGGCATCAGGATTTAAAGTATTTATCCTCTTCCACTTCTGATATGAGAAAAAAATGGAGAATTATTCACCCAAAGGAATTGTCTTATCAGTGTTTGAGTTTTTGTGGCAGCACACATGTCTATAAATCTAGCATTTGAAGAAAACAAATCTTAGATCAGATCTTAAAATGATATTAATATGGAATTAAAAGGAGACAAAGAATTTGAAAAGAACCAGAGATGTGTGAAACAGTTTAAAAAATCTAGACTTAGCTTAAAATTGCTTATTTTTTTTATAATACTAGAATTTACTATATCTATTTCTACTTTCATGTAAATAAAAGGAACTCATGACTGCTTCTGACATTTTTGAAAACCAATCATTTAAAAACTCAATGGTTATTATATAATTGTGGCACATGAATTTAATCCTATCACTTGAGAGGCTGGTGAATCTCCAAGAGTTAGAGGCCAGCCTGATCTACCTAGTGACCTAGTGAGATACGGGACCTAGTGAGATACGGGACCTAGTGAGATACGGGACCTAGTGAGATACGGGACCTAGTGAGATACGGGACACTCGAGGCTACTTAGTGAGACCCTGTCTCAAAAAGAAGAAATCATGAGACTAATTAATTAATTAATTAATTTAAGAATTTGCAACAGACAGCTTTTCTAATAAAAATCTGTTATAAATGGTTTAAATAAACATAATTTTCTATATATAATAGCATAATGTAGTTCATTTTATTTTCCAAATGATCTACTTATCCCAGGTTATACCATTTTTGAGAGAATATGGCTGCTTATCACTCATTTCTTCTTAACAGCCTCTATGCTCATTCCTTAAGAATCAATCACCTCTTTAAATAGATAAATAATAGTACCTCAGAGTAGTCTTAGCAAGCAAAGTCTTAGGAACAGGCCATCTCTTCACCTTAAAGAAGAGTCCTGGAATGTTGCCTAAGACAACTCCTTGTTGAAGTATTCACCAAAACCATAAAACAGGTCCTCTTGACCATCTCAAACAATTTTGCATATTAGAATGTTTGAAACTTTCTTGATTCATTATAAATGGCCAATACACAATCACCAGCACATTTTGAGCACTGAATAAAACTACTTTGTCACATACCACAGAAAAACAAACATAAACCATGGGCAAAAGCAAGCACAGCCTTTCAGAAATAGTCTGTGTGTAAATGTTCTTGTGAAGAAATAGAAAACCTTAAGCTACCTGTATCAGCATGAATTATTTGATAATTCTTTTGTTTGGATTCCTACTTATATTCTGGATATTGAGAAGAACATTTAAAGTGCTGATATTAAGAAAAGAAGCAGAAACTATGGACCTTCTCTTCCATAAAACTAATCAACCAGAAAGAAATTGGTTCTGTTACTCAAGAAAGCATTTTTTGGTTGTTTGTAATAGATTCTGGTGCATTCCAAGAAAGACTATCAAGAGTAATTTAGAGAATTAGATTACCTTAAATGTTGAGACACAGTTTTAAGAAATTGAGCAAAAAGTTTATGAGTGATAGCAAATAGTAGATTATTCCACATATACATACTAAATCACCAACATAACTTCAATTAGAATAAAACTTTACAGACAAAAATGTGAAGGTCTATGAATTTTTCTGTTAATTCCAACACCCTTGAAGCTTAACAGATGGAAAGTAATAAACATTCTCCAGAAAGGAGATTTAATTATACCTCCTAATTTATGACTACCATAAGATTAGAACTTACACTATTAAACTCACAATACAAGATCTTGAGTTCATGTATAATTATAACTATTTCACAGAAATATTTTAAATTTGATTTTAAATACTTAACTAAATTTTGAGAATTGACACAAATTATATTCATAATGATATATATAATCATTAATTACACACACAGATAGAAGTTGGATGTTTCACATGCTAGAGCTATCTTAGACCAGGGCATAAAATACTCAGAATTCCCTGCAGACAATTTACTATATCCTTCAATGAAGGAAATAAGACTTTTCAGTTGTCTTTCAATGCACTTTCCTTCAGACTAACTAATATTCTTTCTGGCTTAACCACCTCATCTTGTCATCCACTAAATGAAACAGCCCTTACTTCATGTCAGAATTTTGCTCAGGAAGAATCTTCATGATGGGTTGTTTTCTGTGCCAATTTGACTGGAGCACAGGGTACTCAGACATTTGGTCAAACATTCTGGAACTGGCTATGATGATGCCTCTTTATGAGGTTCACTTTTTAATAATAAGGAAAGCAGATAGTTCTCCCTAAGTAGCTCCTGTTTCTCCAGGGATCATGACTAATGCAATCTGCAATCTCATATGAAGAATGTTTTTTTTCAGTACTGGAGTTTAAATCCCTTGCGTACACTAGGTAGGTAAGTACTCTACCACTGATACATATCGCAGTCACCTAGTTTGTTAAAGATTTTAGTAATAAAATACAAGAATGGGTCCTTCATTCATTTCAGCAGAATAGTCAGAAGTACATCTTTGCTAGGAACATGTCAAAAGAAAAAGATATATCATTTGGCAGCTTGTTGCCTCAGTTTTAGTGGCTTCCCAGGACCTACACAGGTGTTCAAACCATGTAACCCAGAAACTAAAGTTCCACACAATCAGGGTGATAGTTCTGTCACCATAGAGCCTGTCTATTAACTCTCATGAAGTTTTCCTTTTAATTCATACCTAAGTTCTTCCATTTTAATTCTTCTTCATTTTTCATCCTCTTCCATATATTTGTTTGTCAGGTACCTACAAAAGTCTCAATTACTGTAAAAATTCAAAAGCAAAATAACTTCCTTCTAAGGAGACTCTGGCCGGGTGTGGTGGCGCTCACCTTTAATCCCAGCACTCAGGAGGCAGAGGCAGGCAGATTTCTGAGTTCGAGTCCAGCCTGGTCTAGAGTGAGTTCCAGGACAGCCAGGGATACACAGAGAAACCCTGTCAAAAAAGAAAAACAAAAACCAAAAAAACGCTAAGGAGACTCTGATATACTTACCATGTTAATGGCATGTAATATTTATATACCTTTTCTCTTTAATTTTTTACAACAACAAATCAGTCTTCGAATCCTAGTTTTTAACTGCCTGAACCTGTTTGTTGAATGAATAGATGTGACAAAAACTTTAAGCACTGGGAAAAGGAAGGCAAGCACAGTATGAGGAGAGCTACAGAATTAATAACCTGTAAGAATGTTCTGTGAAAGAAAAGATGGGAAAAAAAGAACACAACATCGGGGGAGCTAATGCAACCTATTCCTTTTTCCTTGGAACGGATGCAAAGCAGAAGGAGGCAGAGAGGACACTGAGAGATGACATAATTCAGGAAACACATCACGAGGCCAGACCACAAACAGGCTGCTTCACTGTCCCGGTAGATTCATCCCTAAACTTAGACCACTAGTCTTGGTCTCTGAAGTCTACTCAGTTCATGAAATTTAGGGTCCTACAGTTTTCATTTATCCTGAAAGTCCCTGTTTCATTTCTTCATTCTAGGGAAGAAAGAGCCCAAACATGCGAGGAGCTGATATATTGTTCATACAAAGGCAGATGATTTAATAAGTAAAAAGAAAGATCAAAAAATCCAACATCCAGGAACTAAATGTATATAAATGAGCTAGAACTTTGAAAGTAGAAGTTTTCTTTACTATCTGCTTTGTTTATTTTATTTGTTACAGTTTCTAACAAGAAATATCCCCAGAGCATAGAAGATAGATGAGCTAGAGTTAGAAATGGAAAATAGAGGCAGTGCCTTCCAAATGCTCCCCTAATTCAATGAAGAAAAGGTAATGAACTGATTTAAAAGAAGGTTGAAAAACGTAAAACATTTTTTGTTTGTTTTTAATGATTGGTAAAAATATGTCAATATACCATCATTAACATTGTATTTAAAATAATCACATATGCTCAAAGATTTTCACTAAAAAAAAAAATTGTTTAAAAAAGACAAATTTGCAAAACACTGAGGTATGTAGCAATGAATGTAGAAATTGTGTCATTTACTTTCTGTCCTTTGTCAGCCACCAATTCCTATCAGTGTGAAACACTCAGTATTCCCCTAGCCATCCTTTGTATCTGAGCATCTCTGTCACAAACTCAGCTGATAAATCTAACAAACTCATCCTAACTACAGAATATGCTCATCTTAAAACAAGGCCATGGGAGACGGCAAACAAGACAACTTAGTCAAAAAGAATGACTGATCAAATTACATGCAACAGTGAGGCAAACGTCGGAAAGATAAAGCCTTCTCAGAGAAATTTTCAGATTTTCACATGTGGTCCCACTGGCTAGTAAACTAGCTCTCTACAAAATAATAAAAGAGACTGTTCCATTCTAATTGGAGAATAAATGGTTTACATTGATCAATAAAAATAACACAAGACCAAAATTTTATTTGAACACCACCATCACTGAGCAAAATCTTCAATGCTCAAATAGAAAGCTAAACCAAAATCTAAAAAGTAAAATATTGCAGGAAGGCTTTATGGGTCCTCCCTAAGCACTTACTCAGATTGCTAAAATTGATTTTTATCAGATTAGCTAATTGTTTGGTGTAATAGATGTGAGCCAAAAGGCAACTAAGCTTCTCTGTTTAGATATCAGTGAGAAGACCAGGTGAGCCTTAGGAAGCCTGAATAATAAATAGGAGGAAGGCTGGGGAACAAAAAGCTGGTGACTTTGGGGACCCATCTTATCTGCTAATGGTTTTATTTTACCTAATTCAGATTTTTCAAAAGAATTTCCAAGACTGTGTACAATTAAAATGTTGGATAGTTACAAACAGCAACTGAGGTTTCTACATTTCTCTTGGTAGATCCAAGGAATTGGCAACCTCAAGTAGGCAATTCCAGGTAACATGAGACTGGTGGAATGAACGAGCCCACAAGAGGCTCACAGACAGAATCTTGATTTTTGTCTTGGGACTGTCCACACCTGAGAATTTCCAATTCAAAACAAGAAGTTGTTCCTGGAGTAGGCCAGAAAATATGAAAGCACTAAACTTTCGTGACTAAAGTGTTAAACAGATTGCACATGTTGCTGTAAGACCAAGGTCAGTATCTCAAAGACAGCACAAAAGGGACCAATATCTGTTACTGTTACTGTCATGAAACTACAGAAAGGAAAGCTTCCTTTGCTATCTATAGTCTCCCTGCCATAAGAAAGGTTGGTTTCTAACAAAACAAACAAACAAACAAACAAATGACCACATTAAAGCTAGCAAAGAGAAGTCAAGCCTGTTTGCTTGCCTCATTTTATTTTACAGTTACAACAAAGGAATGATTTACGCTGGAGACCTTCCCTTTATGTGCTCTATATACTCAAATAAATTGATATGCTCTTTGCTTTTGGAGATGAGAGAGACCTGTAATTCCATTTATTAAGTCAACTCTTAAATATATTTCTTTATTGAAACTTGGTCCTAAACCTAGGTTCACAGTACAGGAAGAAGATCTAAGGAAGACTTATTTAACCTACATTAAATCTTGATAATGCATTAATGAGTCTTTGAAAGGGATAATTTTAATTCCCCAATCTTCAACCATAAAGACTATATAGTGCTAATCTGCCTTGCCCTTTCAATTAAACTTGTTAAGGGCTTTCTATTTAGTCAGCACCCTGAATGGGCCATTAAAATTCTTGTTCGGTAAGAGTTGTGCTCAGTGCTCTGTTGTTTTAAATTCCATTAAGTCCAAATGGTCTTTATCGCCCCATGACCACTGTGACTTCAATCAGCCAATTTAATTACCTTACACAATTGTCAGCAGAAGCAGCAAAGAAAAACAGGAAGCCGTGTGATGTTATCAGATGTAAGTCTACCTCTCCCTTGTTTAATCTAGAGTCTAGAGTCGTCAATATTCTCCTACTTCCTTCCTTTTGGGAGGCTTTTGACCTTCCCTGTCCTGCTAAGAATGAGACTTTCAGATTCATTCCGTGTACTTCTAATACTTGGATGCGTGGACTACAAAATAAAAACCCTTAGAAAACAGAAGTCCACCACTGAAATGTAAAACATGTAACAATTACATCCCAACACATGCTACCATGATAGCAAAAAGATCTGTGTACCTCAAGTAGTATGCATGCAGCAGATATGTTTTAATTCTAATACATTTAAAGGACAGTAGACTATATTGGACTCCTTGTGTAAAAAATGGGTCTTAATTTTTTTCAAGAAATGTATAGAGCTGAGGCTACAGGATCAGAGTAAATCCTAAGTCCAGTAATTCATTTATCTATGTACATGTGAGGTTTTAACCACAAATGAGAAAAACATTTTATCCGAAATTATGATAACTAAATACCATAAAAGACCACATTATCTTATCTGAGACAATACCTTATAATCTGGAAGCTATTAAGAGACTGATAATCTATGCCACATCCTCATTCATCTATGCCAATGGTTCTGAACCTGTTGGTTGTGACCTCTTTGGCAAACCTCTATCCTTAAAAATATTTACAATCCATAATAGTAGCAAAATTACAATTATGAAGTAGCAATGGAAATGATTTTATGGTTGTGGGTCACCACAACATGAAAAAGTGTATTAAAAGGCTGCATCATTAGAGGTTGAGAAGTACCAGCTTATAGCATTTCCCCTCCCTGTGAAGAAGCAATTGGCATTAACTTTCCTAGTAGAATAAATGTTGAAACAGTGTCATTTGAGCATTGGGGAATGAACACACTTGTGCTGATCACTTAAAATGAACCAAAAAAACCAAACTTCTCTGAAGAAATGCCCATTGATAAATAAACTTGTTCACTTCTTAACGACAACCTTACAAAGACAAAACACATGGCGTTCCACGTGACTGGGTGGAGAGCTATTTCTAGAGGACGGAAAGATCTTTTTTTTTTTTTTAAAGTCATTTTTCTGAAATGATCGTGCCTCCCTTGATGGATCCTATTAAGCTATTCTTTGGGGGCTTTAAAACTCAGCTAGAACGGATCAGAAAAAACGGATCTTTATAAAAAGTCGTGCCTGTTGTTGGTGATCCTTGCAAAGATTTCCCTCTCCTGCCATCCAGAGCTCAGATGAGCAAATTTTATCTTTTGCAGAGATACTGGCTGCTATCACTCCCATCTCCTCTCTCAAGAGTCAGTTCTCAAGCTCCCAGACTTAAGGCCACTCCTCCTTCCCTCCCACTTTACCTCCCAAAGGAAGAAAAATCTCTTTCAAAGAACTCATGGAAAGTAGCAGCTTCCCAGCTCCCAGTCACTGCACTCAGTTCCTCGATGGTGAAGTACATCTGTCACAAAGCATTGTCTCTGGGAGCACATGAGGTTTTCCATAAGAACCAGTTTTGTTCCTTCCACAGTGTGGGTTTTTAGTGGGCTGTCCTGGACTGAGGTATAGTGCCCAGAAAAATCCCAGCACATCTGGTAAAGAAGACCTAAACTCGAAAACTTTTGAACAAAATCACTCTGCCAACTGGCTTAAAGAAAAATAAAAGGTCAAAAGAAAATGTAGTTAAAAAAAAAAAAACGTGACAGAGCATTTCCTAGGCACATGGAAAAGGAAGGTCTTAGAGGTACTGCTTGGTTTCATAGTTTTGGTTAATGTCTGTGCTCCCTGCGTCCTAAACTGCAATGGAGATTAAGACTTTGAATAATAATCGGACCTCAAGATCAGAGACAGTAGTCCTTTGGACAGTGATGCCAATAAAGAGGATGCGCAAACAAGCCACACAGCCCAGAGTACGGAGGCTAACCAGAGCAGAAAGGTTAGCCTGTTTGCAATTTGTGCGTTCCTGGGGAGTGGGGGTGGGGTGGAGTGGGGGGACACTGCAGAGCAGAGCAGAAGCATCCGAAAGAGAACCGGCTGAAGAAACGTCTTAGGCAGTGCTGTTGCTCCCGAGTCTCATTCTAAGGGCAACACCCACTTGGACCTCTCCTTGGACCACTTTCAGATGCAGCTGAATAAGAACAAAGATGTCTCATTTCCATATGGCTAGGCACTGGAGTGTGGCCTCAGGCGCAAGGTCTGAAGAAAGGCCTGGAGGCAGTGGTGGGCTTTGAACCCATACAGGAGAGGTTGCAGATGTCTGACCTGACCTGGGTTGGGGGGCCTGACTTTCTGCAGCACAATTTACCCCCTGGAAAACACTTTTGCCCTCCTCCTCCTCCACCGCCACCCACCCTGCACCCTCTGAAGAAGCCCAGTTGTTTCTCAGAATCAGAGGTGGTGAAACAGAGACTCAGGAAAAAAAACCCCTATACCCAGGCCTCTCAGCCCACTAGCCAATAGGTAACAAGAGCTTTGGGAATGTGCCCAAGGGTCTGCGCTGCATAGTGAATTGCCTAGCAGCTACTTTCAGAGCACACAGCCTACCTAAAGTCTGGCCTAGGGTAGGAAAAGGGGGCCGGGGGCTGGCCATGCAGCTGCAAAGTTTTCTTGAGTATCTGACTTCACTGTGGCCTAGACTCAGATTGCATCACCAGCCCCCCCCCCACCCCCATCACCAGCCCCGCCCACACCTTCCCTCCTTCCCTCCCCAGACCTTTGAAGCTGCTGTCCTTGTGTTTGGCGGGAGAGGAAAAGCCACGGGGAGAAAGAGAGTGAGAGGGTGGCCTAGAGAAGGCAGAATAGGCAGGAAAAGGAAGAAACTCCAGGGATCAGAGACACCCTGAGATGTGGGAAAGCCTAGCTTACCAGAAGGTGAAAGGAAGAAAAAGGGTAGATCTATTGGCTTCGAGGAGAATACCACATAGTTTATGAGGGTGAATTTTCATCATCATTTGAGGGGAAGAAGAGGTGGGATGGCCTCAAGCCAGCGTCATGGTTGCCATAGCACCGGAAGCGTGGCAGCCCCAAGCCTTTCTCCAGGATAGACTGTTGAGCCTCATGCTAGGCTGCCTGTTGAGAGACACCTGAAGCAAGGCTGTGGGTTTCACCCACACCCAGCTGTCCACCACAGCCCATGGACAATTCTAAGGCTTTTCTCCCAGGGCAGGAGGGCAGAAATGTCTGAACTTTATAGAGTGAAAGTTTAAAATAAACATTTTTAAGAGGTACTTATAGGCATTTAATGAACCATCCAATCCACTCAGTACATTTTTACCCCAGGAGAAAATAAAACTCCCACCCCCCCCCCCCCCCCGCATCAAAATAGTCTCAACAGGGAAATGTTCCAGTGATTAACAACTGTTAACAATCATTCCTGGCAAGTCAGGTCAGATTTAGAGAAAATGGATCTGCAAGTGGAAGACACTTGATGCTAATGTAGAAAACAAAACAAACAAGCAAACAAAAACAGATCATCTACAAAGTAGGATGTTTGTCTAGGGTGTCAAGGGACTGGTGAGGAGGGGATCTTTGCCTACTGTCCTGTTTCTTAAGAACATTCTTAGAGTTTGTCTAGAGAAGTGTGTGTGTGTGTGTGTGTGTGTGTGTGTGTGTGTGTTCTTTGGAAAGCTGCTACACTGCCACAGATGCCAAGATTTCTTTTTAATATGAAGATATGAAATGATCAGCAAATGTAACAATCTAATGATTCAGCAATCACTGTGCTTCAAGACCAGAGCATCAATAATTAAATCTTGAGAGTATTAGTGGAAGTTTTCAGACACCAACCCCCCCCCCAATCATGTACATTCTTACTGATACACAGGAGAAGATATGCAAGATCACTTGTGTACTTTGAATTACTCAAAATGATGTGTGTGTTGGGGGGGGGGGGCGTTAATTCCATAGTGTAGCACTTCCCATATTAGTGGCCAAATTGCTGTAGCACACATACTTTACATTTCTTTACACACAGTTCCCAGGAATATAAGGACTTCTTTAATCCTGTCTAAAGAAGCAAGCATTCCTGTGGATGCTTGTTGCTAAGAGCAACATGCTTAAGTACCATCTAAAGGCAGAAGAAAGCAGGAAAATACTCCAGGTAGAATCTAGCTATACTCTATTGTCTCTTGTTATTATCAGTCTTTTTGGCTGTAGGTGACATACAGGGAGGGGCTACCTTTTCATATACATGTAAGAGCATTCCTATTTTATTTCCACAAAGGTTGGGGGTGACAGTGAATTTTATCACTAAAGAAAGATCACTTGGGAAAAAAATAAGAGATACTGCAAGTGTTACAGAAGGGGCAGGCAACCTCTGCTATACATCAGACAGAATGACTTAATGTGTCTAATTTTATTTCGAAGACACATATTCTGTATTACATGCTTCCTACCCTCTCTGGCTTAAATTCCCTTAGAACTGACAGAGGCAGAGTGGGAGCTTCTGCCCTGTTGACTCTTTCCCAATGCCCCTCTTTAGGGAACTTCCCCTAATGAGTTCTGTTCTTACTAAAAATCCCAGTTGGTCATCCTGAGCAGCCAAGCATTTTCTACACTTCACTTCCTTCAAGCAAACCTCAGGACCAGGGAACATACTGGAAACCCACGTTTAGATTTTCCTTCAAGAGAAAAAGAAGCCCATATTCTTGGGAAAGCTATAAATCCTTCTGAAATGTGACTATCTGGGGTCTTTTATCCATGTCAGAGTGAAACAAAGATGCACTTAGACCCACACACTCAACACCCCTCCTCCTCCTCCTCCAGTTACTAGGTTCCTTATTTATTAGGTCCGGACTCTGTGCGGGGGCGGGGCGGGGGGGGCGGAGAGCTGTGAAAGAACTCAGCAAGTTAAAAAACAAAACAAACAAGAAACCTGTCATGATTGCGCTATTTCGCTGCGCGCTGAGTGACACCTTCCCATTACTAATAAAGCCTGAAATTATACAACAATATTTCTTAAAGCTCTGCATATCAGAAAGACCATCGAGGAGGGGAAAAAAAAAGATTAAACTGACCAATAAGCTTCTCTTACAAAAGAAAGCAAAAGGGCTGGTGCCTTCTGGTTCCAAGTAAGGACCTGGGCAGGTCCCGGCAGAAGCGGACACTAGCAACTCAGGGAAGAGTTACCACACATTAACTCTTTGGTAGCACAAGCTACAGATTTGCCAGCCCTAGAGCTCATTTTGGTTCAGACCGCGGCACCCAGACAGCTGGAGGTTCCCTGGGAGACCAAAGCAGTCTAAGCTGGCCGGCCCCCCATCACTGCTATACCCGTGGCGGGCTACAGTGAGGTGATGCATCCGGCTAGTAGTACCACGCACTGGCACCTCCTTCACCCTCCAGGGACCCAAAATAAAATGAAGATAGAGAGGATAAATGAAAGCAGGGGGCGGTCTTTAAAACCCGGGAGGGAGCGGGTCTGAAAGTGGAAAGCCCACGCCAGGCAGAGCGACCGCCTGTTTACATCCGGCGCCTCGGAGCCTACACCAGGCGACTGTGAGATGCGGGGAATCTTACCGAATCTTAACACATGTGTTGTTCCTTGCGAATATCCGATCCACAACAAGCAGAGCAGGACTTTAATGGAGCGACTGAAGACTAGATTACTTAGAACTGGGGAAATAATCTTCATGATGTTTCCGTGCCTGCGCGCGCGGCACCCACTTCCCCGATCTAGCGTTAGGCTCCGGGCTTGGACGAGAAGGAAGATGCGTGGAGTAGTGGCCGCAAACACAATCACGGCATGGTCACAGAAAGAGGAAGGAGTCTCCGCTTCCCAAACCCATTAGCAGTCGCTGCATGTTCTTCACTCACTGCGCCAAGGAGCAAGCTTCCACTGCAAGGGATGGTGGGACATCCATGTTAGTCTGGGAGCATCCGGGAAAAATCCAGCAAGCACAATGTCCAGCCGCGCGAGCCTGGGAGAGCACAAGAAGAGGAAAATCAAAAGGAAGTCAAACCCTGCAAGGACTAGGTATCAAAAGCCAGCCACAGTCCCAACACAAAGGGAGCTTTGCTAGCAAGGGTTTCACCAGGCCCTTATTCCACTGCACTGCTGCACAGCTTCTGACGTTAGGCCAAGATAAAGTGAGAAAAATTGAGATAGCTGCTTCCTGCCACTGAGCTTCCCAATATATATTATGCAACCGTTCTGATAGCCCGCCTTGAGTAGCAAAAAAAGGAAGATTTATTACATGATTCGGTAAAAATTGCTTTGATTTTCAGTGAGACCCTACAGAGTGCCTGGTGTATGCAAACAGACTTCATACAATCAGCAGATTAATTTTAATAATTGACTAGCTAAGTCAAAGTCACTTTGCCTAGGAGTTGTATTTCCAAAAAGAAAATGCTCTAAAACAGAGGGCTGGGCTGTCAATCTAACTTGCTGTTAAGCTGTAGAAGAGTTGCACTTTTAAATTTTGAGTAGAAAAGAATAAATACACAGTGGGATGCAATTGGAGAGCTGAATGTGGTCTTTAAAATTTGAGTGGAACATTTCTTGATTAGTGAAGAAAAATTTCTCCTGGTGGATTTTCAGGGGGGAATGAGGGAATATCTCACCTAAAACAATCTTATACTAGGCAATGATGTTTAAGCTGCAGTAGCATATCCCAAAGGCTTTGAGCCCACATTTTCTCCTTTTTAAAATTCATTTTTCCTTAAAAATGCAATATCAGATCAAACTTTTGTCTGAAAAAAATTCTCATCATTGGCTAGTTTTCTGATGAGAATTTTAAAATTCTCAAAATCGCTTCCTCTCTTGACTCACAAGTAGCAATCTATACAATAGAAAACTATAGAAATGCACATTTCTTTTAGTATGAAACTATTTTTTTTGAAATAGGCAATATACTGCCCAAGGATTATGGTTATCCCCAAATCTACTACTACCATTTACAATAGTAGGAAGAGATAATGAGGAAAGAAAGGGTAGCTACATCATTGATGACACTATAACCTTATTAAGAAGTGCAAAGGGCAAACTGTTGAACTTGTATTTTACTATTAATCTCTGTTCACTGTTAACAAATAGAGCATAAATTAGATCTTATAAAATTTTACAAGTTCATCATATTGAAGACTATCTAATTTTAAAAGAGTGGTATCAGTACTATTTAAGTTGTTATATTGCTATGGTTATATTTTCTCTACATAGTAAGAAGACACCACAATGTATTCATTTCATCATAGCAAGGTTTTTACTATATATATTTACTTAACACATTACCAGAAAATGCTGATTGAAAAAATATACACTTTCAAATGCACTAAGAGACATTGATTTTTTTTAAAGATGGAGGCATAACTGCAGTGTCAAGAATAAGTATCATGAAAAGCTAGTTCTGCAGTCCAGCAAGCAATCCCATCAAACAATTCCACTATTTGAGCACTTTAAAAGGAACACCTTGTGCTGAAACCAAGGGTATCTAGCGACTCCTTCAGTCCATGTTGGAAACATCACTTATAAAACATGTTGAAGCCCAACATATCCTGTCTTGTATTTGCTGTCTCATTTTCCCCATTCTATTTGTTGATTTTACTTCTTCACTCTAGTAGAGATAATAACGACAGCCAGGGGGAAATACATATTCTTTGCTGCTTTCATTTCCCGATATAATTGATATCTACTATCTGAAAAGTATGTTCTGTTGTAATCAAATTTCTGCAATTTTTGCAGTATAGCTAGCATTTCATGGAGCCAGAGTAAGTACACCACAATTTCTTCTTCATGCATTCTTTTAACATGACAGTATTTGTCATAGCAGTTGTCATCAGCCTACTTACAACTAGCACTGTCGGGTACTTACGTGGCATCATTGTTGGTTATCTAGTAGGAAAGTGAAAGAAAAGCCCTGCGTTCATGAAATTCATACAAAATAAACTTTACAAAGATCTAATATAAATTTTTCCTTAGTACTAAGTTATCTCCAAAGAGCCAACATTTCACATCTCTTAAATTGGGTTCATTTATAGCCATTAACTAAGTTCAAAAGCTTTAAATTAACAGATACCAACTCCACCTGTCCAATGGAACTTCTGTGATACCACGGACTAACCTTTCTTCAGGACCTTGGACAGCGCCTCAGACAAATGTAGTCTCAGTTATTGAAAATAATAAAAATGAATGGATAGCATGCTATTTGAAGTGACAGTGTGCATATTTCTATTACAGAGTCAAGTACTTTGAATCATTGCAGAACACATAGTCAAGAGATCAATTTTGAGAAATGTGTTTTGTGTGTCTTTCAATGTGAGTCATGTGATGTTTAACACATCTGACACATACTAACAGTGATCTCTTTGCAGTCAGTACTACTACAAAAGCCACTGACATTCACTTGAGACCTTTCAGGGTGACTAAAGGATTCATTTTCACTTACAAAAAAAATCAGCATGAAAAAATTTTAAGATGCTAAAACATGTTGTCAATATTCAGTGGCTTAAAACATTTCTTAAATGTACTATTAGTTATCACTTTTAATCACCCGCCTCCAGATTTCCATCTGTTAAGAGGGAAAACAAATTAATAGCCCTTTCTATTAAGCTTCACTCTTCAGATCAATAGCATCAACTCAGTAAATTTACCTTTTAAACATACACACACACACACACACACACACACACACACACACTGATCTAGCATTATAGAAGATGCTTAATTACTATATGGATATCTTGAAGTTATTGGAAGTATCTCCTCAATACTGACACTATCGTCATAGTTCTGACGATTAGTAGTTCTTAATCTATATTTTACTGATCACATTTAATTATCTTAAAATTATGTCAGTTCTATATTTGCTTACTTCTTAATAGAAAATAAAAAAATACTTCATTTAGGTTTTCAGTGATCATTAAAATGTGGGCTTTGTCCTATACCTTCATTTGCTTTCCAGTTATTTCAACCACATGGCAATCCTTATTGCTAAGAGCTAAAGCTCCGAGGGTCCCAAGGTCAAAGCAGAGATGAAAAACGGCAAGCACACACATGTGTGCTCACACAGAGAAAAGCTATGTCTAGAAAAAAGCCTTAAAATATCAGAGAAGGCTGATACGAAGAACTATCGAGCCTACAATGAAAAATGAAGGAGGGAAATGTATATTGTGCCCATGCAAAGCTTGTTCCTACAACATCAACAGTGAGAACGACGAAAGACATCAGCTCCATCTTTCACTGCACTTCTGTATTACCTGACACTAATGACCTCTTCTTCTTGGGCACTATTACTTTAGAAGCAATTTTAGTTTCCTAGTCTCCGGGTGAAAATGAATCTTATTCTAGTTAGCTGCCACCTGCTGGGGCATGAACAAATGTGTAATAATCCTTATAGCAGAACATTTAAAAAGACAATTCCTATACTTTGGCTAGAGACAGCAAATGTGTATTCTAGAATAATCTGAATTTTAAAACCATCTCAAAGGTTCTTCCACAGAAAATATGCAGGGCATTTCGATTTTCTCACACAAATGAGAGGCTTCTGCTGGCCCTCTCACTGTTGTCCTGCTGTTACGGGACATTTGAGAAACCTCACTGTATAGTAACACCTAAGGTGCTTTATTCCATGCAAGTGGCCTATTATGTTGAAGCTTAGCAAAAAAAAAAAAAAAAAAAAAAAAAAAAAAAAAAAAAAAAAAAAAAAAAAAAAAAAAAAAAAAAAAAAAAAAAAAAAAAAAAAAAAAAAAAAAAAAGCCTACTCAATCATGACATTAAAGGGGAACAGAATGAAGTCCAAGACAGAGATCACTTGAAATCACACTGTTGCATACGCATCTATGATTTCCGTTATTGCTTGGAATTCTAAACACATTACCAACTGTTCTATTAACGTTCTGCTATGTTGGTAACTAATGATATCTTTAATTTTAATTACTATTTAGATGCTGAAAATGTATCTTAATTAAGAAATTGAACCAAAGAGATTTGTGTCAGTAAAGCTCCTTTTAAAAAATTCAGTATGTGGAATCTTCAGTGGATTTAAAGTAAAAAAAAACCCACATAGGTGTTTTACTAGTTAGTCATTTTCTGTCTTTTCTTCCCCTGTGCATTTCAATTCTCTAACTCCTAAGTTTCTAAGGACATTGAGAGTTCATAAGCTTACTATTATTGCAGGAGTCTATTCTGCAAAGTTATAAAGTAAGGACGTAAAACAAGACCAAATTAAACTGCCATTGCACATCTTCCAGCAACTAAACTGCAGGCTTATTTAAATGAATTAGTCATATTCTTGTGAGATGAAAAAAATCAATCCATAAGGTAATTTTGATGAGAGATACTTACAGTATGAAGATGAAGAAATGATAAACGGTAATCTGTTCGTTTCCTTATCAAAGGGTAGTTTCTAATATCCTCTAACCCCCAAATCCAAAATCATCTTAGAAGCACTAGTCCCTTTTGACTCTCTCTCTCTCTCTCTCTCTCTCTCTCTCTCTGGCTGCTACTACTGCTACACACACACACACACACACACACACACACACACACACACACACACCCTTCCTATACCCCTGAAGATAAAAATATGAGGAAATGTGGTTGGATAAAAGTTCTGAATCTTTAGGGTCCACCTCAGTGATGCAGTTAGTCCTTACCCCTGTGGGATGCCCTGAGAGTTTTTTTTTTCTTCCAGAAGCTTTTAATACTGTCCTCAGTTAAAATAATCTCAACTTTCTCAGCCCAGAGTTATGAATCAGGGAGAGAGTGGGACTGGTGGACGAAAGAGGGATAAGGAGTTGTTATAGCACAAAGATACACAGCTTTCCTGCGTCTCTTCGCCTTGAGCGTTGAGTCCCGGTAGCTGAGGACACATCTGACAGATCCACTTATTCAAATATTTTACGTGGAGAACACCAGCGCGCCAGGAGCCAAATGAGCCACTTGCATCCTTGCGGGGCACTGGCTGCAGCAAGTGAGACAAAGCCCTCCAAGCGGCTGCATCCAGCAGGTGCCTGGAGCGCACCGACTCAGCCGGGCAGCGGTTCGCCTCTTCCTTTCCTGTCGGCGGCTAGCTGCTCCTCGCGGGTCCGCAGTGCCTCCGGACCCACAGCGAACGCCCTGGGATTGAGCTCCAGGGAGGGTCCACCGCTGGCGAGTGCTTACCTGCGGCTAGGGTGAAGAGGGAGGGTAGGGACTGGGGTAGTCCTCTCCGAGCCGCGGCAGGAGGCAGTTCAGCGGGAAGTACCCGGCTCCCAGCCTAGGCCACGCAGCCGCCAGCGAGAGCGCAAGTGACGGCGGCGGAGACCGAGACCGCGGAGCCGCAGCGGTGGCGCTGGAGACAGACACGCCTCCTGGCGGGGGTTCCTCGCCTCTTGCTTTAAAGGCGCCGCGCTTCTTTCCCTGCTGCTGTTACTAGCTCCAGGGGACCCAGGCCCACCCAAGAGCAAGGCGCACTCTTTTATTTCAAGAACTCCATGGAGAGAATTCCGGGTGCTGACCACCTAGTGCTTCCGGAACCCTCGGCCCTGATTTCTTCTCCTGCTAGCAAGCACATCCACATCCAGGCATAGGGGAACAGGGACAGAGATGCTCTGAATAATAGTGGGTAAGGCAAAAGGGACAAGGATTTTGTCTGCTCTGAGAAGCTACACTGGGTATAAGGACTCTTAGTCTCTGCTTCTGGGTGACTGCTTTTTTGCTGCTCCGAAACCATGGCAACAAGACTTCTCTGTTGCCAGCATCTGGGGAGCAGCTGGTTGTCTCCAAAGTGACCCTTTTGGTTCAACTACTGAATTTCCCTTTCAGGTTGGTGAGGATCATCTTGGTTTCTGTGTCTTTTACTTAGATCCTGCTTCTCAAGCTAGATGGGTTTTGGTCTCTCCTGGTCTCCATTAGCAAAAGTCATGGACTTTCAACATCAAGAAGCTGGCAGGCCATCTCAGCACAGATCTAGCCCCTTAATATCTGATTCTGTTCTTCAAGCTAGCTCCCTGAACTCTGAGGGAATTTGAGGCCTGGCAAGCACAGAACCTGGAGTCCTAGCTGTCATGATTGGGAAAATTAGCATATAGAAGTACTTAAATATGTGATATTGGAAGACGTTTTTAAGGGGAAGTTGGAGGGGGAGGATGCCTAAGTCCTAGGGTCTTCCCGAGGGTTGCTTCCTGGAGTCAGGGGTGGGGACAGGAGGCAGAGCTCACACCAGACTCATCAGGCTTCTCTGGAGGAGCGATTAGCTTTTGCAAACAATCCCGGATTTGCTCTCCTCTGGGTCAGAAAAGTCAACATGTATTCAATACCTTTGCTACTTTATCCTCAGCCCTGCAATATTAACTAGAGTGGAGACTTATCAGTTCCCCCCAGAGTACATTGGTGAGTTACTATTCTCGAGGAGGTTTAAGAGAGGCCAAGCTTGAACAGGCTTGGCATACCAGCCCAGGAGACAAATTTCAAAGGGATTGTAATAGGAAGCAGGCCAGGTGGAATTCCTAAGCTCAGCGGAGCCTAGAGGCAACTGCAGTCCCAGGAGCACTCCAGTCTAATTCTGAAGGTCTGGAAGCAGAGGCTCCGGTTCACCCTACAGCAGACCAACAGACCGCAGAGACGCGTTTGTTCTTTTGCTGTATTTTGTTTATTTGTTTGTTTTGTTTTACCTGCAGCTATTGCTATCCCAGAAGAGTAAAAACTTTCCTGAACCTGTCTCGCTACTGCCACACATTCTGGGCTAACATCCTAGCCAAATCCTCACTCTTTAGTACTTTGTTCACCATCCTAGGTGCTCTACCCCTTATCCCACATACACCACACACTTACTGTGCTTAGCTGCCTCTGGGAGACATGGGCTTGAGTTAAGAAGAGATGAGGTAGTGGTATGGAGTGTCCGTTTGTGGTTTATAGATCCCAGGAATGGCTGGAGGGTTCCTGTAATTAAGGCAACAGCGGCCTTGCTGTACGAAGAGAATAAATAGTCAATGACTGTCTTGTGCATCCTGGACGGGACAGCACAGACGCGTGACCAGCTCCAGGCGCCTGGGCTCCAGCTGCTGTGACCTGCAGCCTAATAGGCCCTCCAAGAACAGCGCAGTTCGGGCCAGGCTCAGGAAAAATTGCTCCATTCAGCCTTATTGCCTGATGAGAGTAATGAAGACAACTTGTCTACTAGCCAAGGACACTCTCCATGTCATCTTAATATCCACACACCCCCTTTCAGCGAGAGAGACAAAACACCTGCCAGTAGATCCAATGGAAATCCCTAGGTGAAGGCATCCAGCTGCTTTATGGTGATTCTGAGAGTGTGGCACAGGGAAGGTCTCATTATGCTTTTTAAGTGTTTGACACACAGGCTGGCCTGAAGATGCTGGGATCAACCTTCCCCCACTGCTGGACTCTGGCCCATATTGTATCTGGGGGGGGGGAGGCTTAAGGAAAATCTTTTATAGTGGATGTTTTTTCTTAGGATCTAGTTATGGATTTTTTTTTCCAAGACAAACTTCACACACTTATAAAAAAAAAAAAAAACTATACAGCTATAACAGGGCCTACCAAGGAAAAGGGGAAAGGGGAAAAGAGCTGAGAGAAGAGTGGTGCAAATCCAAAGTATGCAATCAAAATGGAGACTCCCAGAAGAGCATTATAGTGTGTGTTTTTATTTAACCCTTCCAAGCCCTCTCTACTGCTACAGAGATATTTCTTATAATTTATTTAAAGATCTATGAGTTATACATCTAAAGATTGAGAGTTCTTCTGAGGAAACCATAAATATCTACGCCCTCAGTCACCTAAGGGCGTGTTCTATATTAGAGAAAGTCATCCCATCCCTGAGTCTTCTACTGGAAGCTCCCAGAGCCCTCCTTTACTATTCAAGGCGCTGGACTCTTGGGACCTTAATAGCTCCTGAGCCAACTGGGACCACCTTGAACTGTCCAACTCATTGTTGGGATTTGTGGTTTCCTGCTTTGTGTTGTTTCAACCTGTCTCTGTTGACTTGGGTGCAGAAACAGCAAGTGCTACCTTGAATTGGCTGATTCAGTGCTATCATCTTACAAGTAGAAAATCCAAACTGGCAGGAGTAAGGGTAACTTGCTCAGACTGTGGCAGAAACAAGACTGTCTTCTAGCTGTGCACAGCCACACTGGAGCATCGTCAATCCCTGAGTTTAAGTTTCAGACAAATGTGAAGTTAGGATTAAAAGAAACCTCAGTGGGATGGGGTATATTCCAGCCAGCCGGAAAGTGCTTACTCAGAACTCACAAGACAATAGGTTTGATCTCTTGTACCAGCCCCGCCCCCCAAACCAAAAGCTCCGTCAAGAGCAGTTTTTGTTTCACAGATCTTTTAAATGACTCAGCACATAAATTCATTTCCATATGGTGTCAAATTTTTGCATACAATAAATAAGATACATACACTCTTTGAAGCCCATAGGATATCAGTAGAACCTAGATTAAGAATTGCTGCTCTAGTCAAATAATATCCCTTGAAAAATGAGAAAATTTAAACAACAACAACAACAACAAAAATGTGTTTAGAACCAGAGTTTGTTAATGACACTTCCAAGACTAGAAACTAGCTATTCTGATTTCCACCTAATCCTATTACCTTGAAGTATGTGTGTGTGTGTGTGTGTGTGTGTGTGTGTGTGTGTGTGTACACAAATTACATGTAGCTCTTAATGACTTACAAAGGCCTAGTTAAATATTTCCTGAATAGATGGGACTTCTATTTATTTCTGAATGCTGTTGGATATATTAGTTCATTACATACTATTTACTATGCACTATTCTAATGTTCTAAAAACAAATATCATGAAGAATTTTTAAAATATAGTCCTCAACAAGAATTTGAGCTGAATAGCAAAAGAGACAAAAAAGAATGTTAATGTCAGATATTAAGGAGAATTGCAGAAAAAAAAATGTAGGAAATAATAAAGAAAATAGGAGCTGGTAGGGAGACAAGGGTGATAAATACATTATCTTGTGAAACATAGGCTTTGTCTTCCTGGTTTGTTGACATTACAGTAGATACCTGAAGATTGGTAAATGTGTATAGCTGGAGGAAAAGGGTTCTAGATGGAAAAATAAATGAATACAGTAAAGAGCTGGAGGTCTAACCTGGTATAAAACATTTTTTTAAAGATTTATTTTATTTATTATATGTAAGTACACTGTAGCTGTCTTCAGACACTCCAGAAGAGGGCGCCAGATCTCGTTACAGATGGTTGTGAGCCACCATGTGGATGCTGGGATTTGAACTTATCACCTTCGGAAGAGCAGTCGGGTGCTCTTACCCGCTGAGCCATCTCACCAGCCCGGTATAAAACTTTTAATGAAGAACAAAGAAGTCAAAGATTAGGCAGAAATTGCTGCGAATTCCAGAGGAGGTCATGTCCTGGGTAGTCTGTGATTTTTTTTTTTTTTCTGGTGGCAACATGGAGGAGAGGTACAATCTGATACATGAGATGAAATGAAATATCTTTACTCTTTTACTAAGGCAGGATAGTCATAATAAAGTTCCGGGTAGAAGCAAAGGAGGCAAACCAGAGGGACACTCTAATAACCAGCTGAGACCTATTATGGATAAACTAAGACAATGGTATGAAAATAAAGATAGTGACTATTTTAGGTTTATTTTTAAGTGAAGCTGGAAAAATCTGCAGGTAGGTCAAATAAAGAATGACTATAATTTTTATTCTAAACATTGTTAGTATTTATTTAAATAATGAGAACATAAACCGGTTTGGTAGGAATCTGCTGAATAATGAGCGAAGATGTGGCTATACTTTTGACTGGCTTTTGACAAAGATACACTAAAGAGGCGAGATCTATACTATGAACTGGTTGTTCAGAAATATATAGATATATCAATAACATCAAAGAAATGGCATAATAGAGAAGATAATTGCATACAAGAAACTGAAGAATTTTAAGAATAAGAAAGAACAAAATATTTTGAAACACATGCATTGAAGAAACAAGAAGAAAGTGTATGAAATAGCAGCCACTATAGTAAGCTAGTCAATGTGCTGGTATAGCCACACACAGAAATCATTGCTCAGTTGAGCTAAATGTTAGTTAGACTAAATACCAAGAACTGACCCCGTGACATACTAGTGCGGTGTTACTGGGGACCTGGTTAGGAACAGACTTAGAGTATGGCAGGTATGGATTAAAACATGTCTGAAATAAAGTTTAAGAAAGATAGAAGAACTGAAGGAGGATAAAACTATTACTTCCAAAGGATTTTGCTCTCAAGAAGAGAGGATAAATGACAGTGCATCAGGAGGACATGGTAAGATCAAGGGCGCTTACATCTGAAGAAAAGATCGCTGACACAGCATGGTAGTATCCTAACAAGAATGACAAGCTGTGGTGACCTTTGAGTATTAAGAAAGAGGGAACACTAATCCAAAGAGAGGAGAAGGGTCAGTTTATCTGAGTGATTAGAAGATAGGTAGCATATATCATACAAATGTCAACTGTTTCTATGTGTAGTGTTGAGAGGTCTCTTTTTCTATGTGAACACTAAAACCCCACAGCAGATGACTTTACTCCAAGACCACCTCAACGCATGTTCTATTATCTCTATTTTTTTTCATTAATTTATTTATTCACTCACTTTGCATCTCTATGGCAGCAGGCCCTCCCTCCACTCTTCCCAGTAATACCAATTACAAATCCCCCCTCCCATTACCTGCTCCTGTTCTCCTCAGGGTGGTATTATCTCCCTTCTCACAGAGATGTTACTTCATGTTTCCCACATCATCAATTCAGTACTGAACATCACAGGAAGAGAAAGTGAAAAATAAAATAAGAACAGGAAGATAATATGAGGTATTCTTGGTGTGTGTGTGAGTGTGTGTGTGTGTGTGTGTGTGTGTGTGTGTGTGTGTGTGCATGTGTGCACGTTTGTGTGTGTGTGTTTTCTTCATATAGTAAAAATATAAAACAAACTGAAAGTCTTAAGAGAAGAAGACATTAGATCTTTAACAAGAATAAAGTGTGGCATTTTTATCTAGAAGCATGGAAGTCTGAAAGGATAATGAAATCTAGCTGGATTCTTGGCCAGCACTCAGGGCCACTCTATTTTTATGACTTGCAAGTATTTGAGTGTTCCAACAGCTCAATCATGCTTTCTGTAAGTGAAACTCTGAGGTTTTTAATTCTTTGCACTGTCTCTCCTCATCCATCTCATTATTATTGGTTCTACTCTCGCTGACTCACAAACTACTATGTCCTATTTCAACTGCTAGCATAATTCATTTATTCTTTTAGCATATTTTTACCAAGTACCTTAGTGTAACACAGAAATAAAGACAATGTATAGAAAAATCTGAGCAATATACTTTGGAAGATATTTCTGAAGGCACATGGTAAATTTTGTTACTAGATTCTGACACTTCCTGGTCTACATTCTACAGAAAGCAGCAAGGAAAACCAGCTACATTTGCAGAACAGATAGAGTGCTATCTGTTAAAGGGGTATCCTACACTAGAAAATATTGTTACACTAGATTCCCCATTCTATGAC
The DNA here is from genome assembly GCA_902729485.2 of Mus minutoides. Taxonomy (NCBI): domain Eukaryota; kingdom Metazoa; phylum Chordata; class Mammalia; order Rodentia; family Muridae; genus Mus; species Mus minutoides. Next base: position 3,018 of record LR750031.1, on the reverse strand, counting down.
AAGCAAAAAAGGAAAGAGGCTGTTAACATTGTAAAGAATATAGAAAAGTAGACAGAACCTCTCGCTCAAGTAGGGTAGGCTGTCACACATGTTAGAAGTGTACATTTCCCAGCATCCTACAGATACAAATCTCTGGGATTGCTTCCTCATTCACCCTGGCTCTCTTCCACATTCTGGAAGAAAAATTCTTGGAAAAGTATTATTTATCTAAAATGTTCTCTACTTTATGCATATTTTTCACACAAAATGCTGTATGCAATTCTTTAAATGGTACTGTCATGCAAAATTTTTATCTTAAAGATAAGAAAGTTAAAAACAAAGTCATATAATTTTCCTATCAGAACACTGTTTATGAAGAGACAGCTAGAATTTAAGAGGGGAGGTTGGAGGAAAGGGATATCTTTCCCAGATTCCTGTCAGTTCTAATAAAGGGATCAGATGTTTCTAGGATGTGAGAGATAATTCTCTTCAGAACAGCTAGGACTATGAAGGCCACAAGAGCATTTGAAGCAGTTTAGGTTGAACAAAACTGCTTCCTCTACTATAATCTGAGTCAAATCTGGAGCAAAACAAGCAAGCAAGCAAACAAACAATAAAGAGGCCAGGACTTTGAATTAAAAGCAAATGGAATCTTTGTGAAATTCACGGAAATCTCCAGATTATGACCTGAATGTCTAAGAGACTGTTTTCTTGTTGTTGTTGTTGTTGTTGTTGTTGATGTTGTTGTTGTTTTGTTTTGCTTTGTTTTGTTTTCCAACAAAACCTAAAAGGCAGACTTTGTTAATAGTGTGTTTTTGGTGAGGACTCACTATGAACCTACCTTTGATAGTATCTCTTTAACCATCACAATAGGACTCTTTTATGTATCAGTACTTTTTACTACTTCATACTCCAGTAAAGACAAAACAGGATGTAAAGAAGGTTTCTAATAATATTGCATTGATAGATTAGATTGTTTTAGTAATAGTATAGAATTCACTAGCTTATGTCACAGGATTCGAGAAAAGAAAACTTTAGAATACTTAATATAATTTTATATATTTTTATTTGAGCATATTTAAGGGATTCTACATGCTACTTTGATATCTGTGCACAGAATGAAATGAAAGCCAACCACAACTACCCTTTGCACAGTTAGCTTTTCGTTGTAATTACGGGACCATTTAACATCCACTTTCTCAGTGATTTACAGACTTCACAATAAAGCAAATTGTTTCAGTGCAGATAAAAATAAAATGCTCTGCAATAGGCCCTTTCTGAAGAGGTTACCTATGCTTTAGGAAGCTGCTGTGATGGACTTTAGAAACTAAATGACAAGAGCGCTAATTGATTTACTTCCTATGACTTAAACACAGCAACTTGTATCAGACAGTTTCACATCTCTTATTGCAGGTAAGGTCAGCTTTAAGGGCTGATTTTCATTAGAAGATGTCCACTCTAATGGCCATCTACATCCTACATATTCTTCCTGTTGAAGAATCAGGGCAGCCATGGCTTGGCACAGACATACACTGCTGGAAAGTACACAACAGAGGTAATCGAATTCAGTTACGGTTCTTAATTCTGTAAATTAATGGATGAGGGAATGAGTTTAAAATGAAAGGGAAACAAACAGAGAAGAGGGTGGAATAAAAATGTAGGCGCATACTCTGTATGATAATGGGAATTTTGAGTGAGAAAATAAGCTTTTATTTTGCAATCTGTTGTCCTAACAAACTTTTAATACCTATCCATTTCAAGCCACTGTTGGTCAGCATCCCTCTGTAAACACACGCTAAACCTGAACAAAAGGAGATGGCAATGGCAGAGCATCATTTACCCGCATCAACAGTTTATGTAGTTGATCATGTAAAACTCAAAAACAGATTTACCCTTCTGTGTGGACTGTTGGGACTAAGAGTTTGTTGACTGCATTTTCACTTCATGAACAGAGCTACCCAACCACGGCTTGTTTGCAAACTAGAAATGTTTAAACACATTGTCCCTGTGCTCTTCTAAACTGACAAAGTGGTACTTTTACTGCATTATTCTTTTTTTCTCTCTTTTTTTTTAATGAAGTCATGTTTTTCTTATTTTTTCTTTTATTGGATTATTTTATTTATTTACATTTCAAATGTTTCCCCCTTTCCCATTCCTCTATCCCATCCCTGCTCCCCAATATTTACATATAATTAAAGCAGAAGAAAATGATCTGCATATTGAAATAAAAAATGTCTATATAGTAGAAATTGCTATCTTTGTGGTTAAGTAAGAAGTTTAATTATTCTATTTCAACATTCATTCACTTGAAACAAAACATTACATTTTATACTTACATGGATTCATTTTGCAGTGACACAGCAAAGGAATTAGGAATGGTGATACAAATAAATCAAGGTTTATGGTGACTACTTAGGTGGGTAGAAACTAGCAGTTATAAAACATTTTACTTATTACACACACACACACACACACACACACACACACACACACACACACATTTTGTAAATTAGAGGAAGTCTCAGATCAATTTCATAGCAGTGTAAGAATAGCTAAGGACTGAGGGTCCTGCCAATTGAGTCTCTATTCAAATGCATTGCTTTTGTAAATCAGTCAGAATCTTTTGTGTTTCTGTCTTCTCAATTCTATAGTCAGGACCAGAAATTTGTTTAGAATTCTGTGAAAGTCCTGAAGTTAAAAAAAATCAATGTTAAGAGTTTATTTTCAGAACTGATATTATATTGTGGCCTCCTTTGAAATGAAGTGAATCTTCAGACCTCCTTACTTTCTCCATTGTTTTAATGATGAAATCCAGAGCTAAGCAACAGAGGCTGTTGTTATAAATCAGTACAGTACTTGCCTCCCATTCAGGAAAGCCCTAGGTTTCATGCTGTGCACAAAAAGCTAAACCATGTAAAATATAGAACTTTTTGTTTGGGGACCTCATTTAAAACAACCAGAAATAATAAAAACCTTCAACTGAACTTAAAGTAACTTTGTTTAAAATATTGATTCATCTATGCATTTTATGTATGAGTG